>PVJS01016310.1:0-37651 GCA_004027185.1 Glis glis
CCCCTTTTTTTTTTTTTTTTTTTTTTTTGTGGTACCGGGGATTGAACGCAGGGGCGTTCTACCTCCGCGCTACACCCCCGGCCCTATTTTTTTATGCTTTATTTTGAAACCGGGTCTCACGAAGTTGCGGAGGGCCTCACTAGATAGATAGAGAGAGAGAGAGAGAGAGAGAGAGAGAGAGAGAAAGAGAAGAGAGAGAGAGAGAGCGCGCGCACACTGAGGCTGGCCGCGAACCCGGATCCTCCGGTCTCCGCCTCCCAAAGTACTGGGATTACAAGCGTGCACCACCACGCCCGGCCCCACTCCTCACTTTTCTATCCCTGTCAGCCTGGAGCCCAGGGTCTGGCACTGCAGGTGCTGCGTAAAGACTTACTGTGGGTGAATGGATTAAGTCTTTCTCCCATCCAATAATACTGCATAAGTCCCTCCTGATTGAGTTTAGAGCTGGGTCGAGGGTGATGAATGAAAGAGACACGGTATTCATTCTTGGGAAGACTGGAGCCAAATGAGGAAGTAAGTGTTGAAGTGGAACAGTAATGTGGTTGAAGACAATGGAGGTTCTAAGCCAGGAGTATCTCAGGGCGAGCCGTTTGTGCCAAAGCCCTGGGGTAGAAGTGGCTTGGCTTGTTTGAGAACCTGATGCATGGTCATGGTTGCTGGAACAAGTCAGTGACGTGTAGAGTGGGAATAAAAAATATTGTAAAGGCATGAGATGGATTTTTTTTTTTGTGGAAACACCTTTCTAATCTTCTGGACATTCTCAGTTTTATTATTAGAAGAATTCTCAAATGCCTTTGCAAATCATTGCACCCGGGTGGATTTGGCCAGTTAACTTATAGAATTAGGTTTGAGAATGTTTTTCTCCCTTATTTGAGCAGATCTGCTTGAATCATTTTTTCTAGTTTTTTCCAGTCCTCCCCTCTGGAATATGGTACATTAAAGACCATTTGAAAGGCTCCATCGATGATAACACTGAGGTGTATATTGCCAAATTGCATACAGATAGGAGTTCAAGGTGAGGCCGATAGGAGTTCAAGGTGAGGCCTCAAATAGCATCACAATTTGGGGTACCGTATCTCAGAGATAAGGTGATTGATTGCTAAGCCGAAACAATCAATATGAACAATTCAGTATTAAAGGGGCTTAGCCTACCTTAGTTTTCTACATAGTCATTATATTCTTTTATTCACATACTCCAAGTATTAGGATACTTGGGATCATTGCAAATGAGGACAAAAACCTTTCCATTTTTCATGCGGTATAGCTAAGTCCTCTGAAAAATCAATCAGAGAACATAGTGGAATGCTCCAAGTAGCACCAGCGTTGGTTATACCTCACATCTCCTCTGCACATTGTTGTCCTCAGAGCACTTTAATTCATGTCATTATACAAGCCAGTGAGTTACAGACCAGCCCAGGAAAGTTAAATGATATGGTCAGGGTCTCACTGTAAGATAGTGGCAAGCAAGTCCTTGGCTAGTTGTGCCTTCTCCTGTTTCCGTTGCTCATGAGTTCCACCCCAAGTGCTCAGAGATGAGAGGGACAGATGCTTAAAGGCTTCTCACCTCTTGTCCCACAGGGTACTCCTAACAGAGCCTGCAGTAATTCTGAGAGACTCACAATGCAGATACTAATGGCCCAGTTTAGAGACAAAGGAACCTGGGGCTCAGGGACATATGTGACCTTTCCAATGTTACGCATCCAATCAGACGGATAAGAAAAATATGGAATTACGCCTTCTGAGGATGTTTTCTTATTAATATTTTGAATATAGTATATAAAATGCCACTAATTATGTAAACTTAGAAATGTGTTGACCTAGCCATTTGGTCTATTTTACAATGAAACAGATACTGTTCTCATCTATCCAAAGACTAAATTGAATTATTTTCTCTTGTGACTGCTCTCCTGGGTGTAATTAATTTTCACAGGCCTTTCATTTCTAGAACTGCAGTCAGAATCTCCTTCTCATGATTATTATTGTTGTTATTGTTTGATTACCCAGGATGTCTCTAGATCCTCTTTGTTTCTTATTTTTTTGCTCTACTTTCTCCAGCAGCCTTTTAAAAAGGCCCCCTTGTTTCTTTTCTTTTGATTCAGCTTCAGTTGTAGAGGACCACTATAAGAAATAGCATTGGGAAAGCAGCCTACGTCGTGACTGGGACCCCCCTAACTTAGACACGCTAGAGAGGCTTGAGGGAGGAAACAGACCAAACACTCTCATATCCATACATGAAGGTACCACACTGCCGGTCTCACTAGCATGTACGGGGAGTGAGAAGAGGGGAAGCAGGTGGGATGTGGAGGGAAACACGCCATGAGATGTTGTGTGCAAATATGAACGTGTCACTTTGAATCTCACTATGATGCATAATTACAATGCACAAATAAATTATAAAAAAGAAAAAATTGGAAACTCACAGGTCTGAACTGTTTCTACATACTTTTAAAAGGATATAGCCTTTTTATCTTTTAAGTGGTCTTCGATAAGGCTCCTCTTCTTAGAAGATGTGCATCACGGTAGGATGCAGAGGCAACCTGCCCTGAATGGTGGGGTGCAGTGGTGATAAGATGGGGTTTGGGAAGCAGATAACACAGAATTCTGAGCCTTAACTCTGTTGCTTGTTGACTTGTGATTGTGTACAAGTCAAGTAACCTCTATGTGGCAGTGACCACATCTGTACAGGGAGACAGATGTGCCTGGTAAGGCAGGTGTGAGGAGCAGATGAGATCCTGCATAGCCAGCGTAGCATAGCTTCCCTTTGACTCGTGTCTACCCGGATGCACATGGGTGGGCTTGTCATCATTGCTGTCCTGCTTTTACAACTGCTATGCACTGAGCGCTAAAGCTCTGCCAGGCAGTCTGAATGGAGCTTGGGACTAAATGGGAAACAAGAAAAATAAGGTCCCCCTGCTTATGAAGCTTGCACACGAAAACAGGAAAATTAGCAACATGATAATGAATTTTAAAAGTGCTGCAAAGGAATTTTTTTTAAAAATGTGTTATTATAGAAAATATAGAAGACAGATACCTAGAGTGGTCAGGGAAGGCTCTTTTGAGAGGATGCTTGAGACAAAATCCCAAGTGAGTGTGCACGATGTGATCGAGTACCGAGGGCCAGGTATTCCGGCAGATGGCGTGTCCCAGGCAAGGGCTCCGAGGTGACACAGGAGTAGCTTAAAAATGAAGTTTTCTCATGGAGTTCATGATGATCACTCAGCCCTCTTCAAGTGAAAGATGGACGCTCCCCCTGACACAATCTTTAACTAGTTTATGAAATGTATTAATTGAACACAAAGAGGTTTCATTTCACATTAAGACAGATGGTTAAATTTACAAAGTCATTATGATTACCAAGTTATTATGTATTACAAAGTTGCAATTCAATTCTTGATGAAAATTTCAGTACTATGCTGACTTTTTTGAAGGAAGGAAACAAACAAAACTAAACCTTTCTTTCTTTCTTTCTTTCTTTCTTTCTTTCTTTCTTTCTTTCTTTCATATTGGGAATTGAACCTGGGCACATTCTACCTCTGAACTATACCCCCAGCCCTATTTTATTTTGAAACAGGGTCTCACTAAGTTGCTGAGGCTGTCCTCCAACCTGCACTCCTCCTGTCTCAGTCTACCAGGTACTGGGATTACAGGCATGCATCACTAAGCCCAGCTTATTTACATTCTTATTCATTCATTTATTCTTCCCTAGTGGCATTTGCTAAGCATCCATTTCAGGAAAACTTTGGGGACAAATATTTACATAAGATAGCATGACAGTAATAGTGCAGGAGAAAAAAAAGCCATGAGCTTGAAGACTGGTGCTATATTTCCAGGGAAGAAGATGTTATTTATAGCTGAGAATTTATGGGAAACCTTGCAGACTAGAAAACCTGTAAAGTCTAAGTAAGCTTGCAGATATGATGAGGAAACTTTTCCACACATGGAACCTGAAAGTTTGGTAAGTGACTTATTATATGATCCCATATGTCAGGTTTTTACTTAGACTGGCACATAGAGTGTCTGAAGGGAAATTACAGGAGATGGAGAAGTTGAGGTGGTACCATAGAATAGGAAACATTGTATGTCAAGAAGAGAAGTTCAGTTATTTTTTTTAATGGTCAGAGAGAAACTCTGAATGGTTTAATGTCAGGAAGGAAATGTTCAGATTAATTTAATAACACTGTCTGCCAATTGCTGCAATGATTAAATCCAAAGTAAAGCATTTCCAAATTAGATAAGTCTTTTCTATTTGCACTGAATAACATTTCATTAACTATATATCAAACAAATGGCTGATCTACAATTTATTTAACAGTGGCATATAAGCATACAGCAATTCAAAGAGGCCAGTGGTGGTGTGGACAATGCTTTTACTTATGTTTTTAAATATATTTATAAATAAGAAATTAGCACTCCATTAAGAAACATGAGGTCATGCTTCTACAGGGGAGTGAGAAGTGGTTGAACCTAGAGTCTGCGTAAACACGGAGCTGCAGCGTCTGAGCTGAGAACAAAAGAGCAGTCAGCATTTTTTCATGACCAAGGTGTAGTAAAAATGTGCTTTCAAAAGGCAAAGATGCAAAAACAAAACAAACCGTGCTTCCTGACTGAGTTGCCTGGATGGGCCGATAACAGACAAAATATGACCTTTTTTCTGTGTCCTTGTTCTGCTAACTGTCACTGCATAACAAATGAGCCCAGAATATAGTGGTATGAAGCAGTTGTGCTACTGTGCTCATAATTTTGTGAATCATGAAATCAATAAGTGCTGAGTGGACAGTTCTCTTGGGATCCTTCACATAGCGGTAGTTGGACGTTATCTGGGTCGTGGTTGTCTGAAGGTTTGATCAGGCTGCTCACCCAACAGTGCTCACTCAGGTGGACTAGCAGTGGGTGCAGGCCACCAGCTGCGAACACAGGGGTGCAGTCAGCCAAATACCTACACATGGCCTCTTCAGCTCTGTAGGCTGAAGATGATCAGACTTCTTACTCAGTGACTGGCTTCCCCCTGAGCCCGCATCCCGGGAGAACCAGGGGAATCTGAAGCCACAAGGCTTCTATGACTCAGCTGTGGAAGTCACTCAGGATCACGTCCTTCGTGCTGTACATTGAAAGCAATCACAGCCCACCCACATCCAAAACCAGGGACACAGAGCCCGTCTCCTTATGAGAAAAGTGTTAGGAAATGTGTGGTCATTTAAAACATGTAAAGGTCCTTTTCCTTATCAAACAAATATATAGTAAATCTATGAGTATTTATGTGTGTATGTGTGTGTGTGTGTATATATATATAGTGTGTGTGTGTGTGTGTGTGTGTGTGTGTGTGTGTGTGTGGTATTGAGGATTGAAGCCAGGGGCATTCTACCTCCGAGCTCCACTCCCACCCCAACTTTTTATTCTTTATTTTGAAACAGGGTCTCACTAAGTTGTGGAGGGCCTCACAAGTTGCTGAGGCTGTCCAAACCTGTGATCCTCCTGTCTCAGCCTCACAAGTACTGAGATTACAAGCGGGTGCCACCACGCCCAGCTTACTTTAAATATTTTCACCTTTGTGTCTAATGATAAGTAAAATCGGAAGTGTTCCATATTTCATTAACTCTAAGATGCAATCAGTGTTGTGATGTGGTAATGTTTTGTGTATCTCTGAGAAGGAAAACAGTCATACACAATTATTATGACACTAGTTCCATAGTGCTAACATGTCCAAGAATATTAAGTTTAGAGTTGATGAAAAAACATTTTTGAGTTTCTGAAATTTATCTGTGAACTCTCTTTCTTGAGATACAATTTACCTAACATAAAATTGATCCTTTTTAGTATATAATTCAGTGGTTTTAGAATACTTACATGGTCCATCAAGAGTTAATTTCAAAATATTTTCATCACTCTTCCCCCCCCCACCACACCCAAATCCCATACTCATTAGCACATACTCTGCCCTTACCCCCGTCTTCAACCCCTAGCAACCATGAATCGACTTTCTGTCTCAGTGGACTTACCTAATCTGGGCATTCCATTTAAATGGATTCATGCAATATATGCCTTTTTCTGTCTGCCTTCTTTTACCTAGCATATTGTTACACGGCTCATTCATGCTGTAATATGTATCTATATACTCCTGCAGTCTTCATTAACAATGCCTTCATTAAGAAATAATCCTTTTATGTTACTTTAGTGATACAAATGTATAGTATAGTTTATTTCAATTTTTGTGGTACTGGGCATTGAGCCCAGCAGATTCTACCTCTGAGCTCTACCACCAGCCCTATTTAATTCTTTTTTTTAATTTTGAGACAGGATCTTGCTCAGTTACTGGCACACTGGCCTCAAACCTTCGATCCTCCTGTCTCAGCCTTCCAAGTACTGGGATTAGGGGTATATGCCACTATACCCTGCAGTGTAAATTTTTTTAAGAAATGTTTACCATTTTATATATATATATATATATATATATATATATATAATACAATGATAGGATGATGTGCACAAGTCAATATTCAGCAAAGCTTGGTTTGAGTGGAAAGACAAGGGAGAGTGAGCCCTCACAGTGCATCTGCCTTGTATGTAAGAGGGCTTTACACTGAGTACTTCCCTTGTCTAATTGTTATGGTTTGGATAGGAAGTGTCCCCTAAAGAGTCATGTATTGAAGGCTTGGTCTCGAAGGCAGCTCCTGGGAGTGGTTGAATCATGAGGCTCTGACCTCATCAATGGATTAATCCCTCAAGGGATTTACAGCTGACTAAATACTCGGGAGTGGTGAAGACTACAGGAGGTGGAACCTGTTGGAGGAAGTGGATTCCTGAGGGCGTGCCCTTGGGGACTATATCTTGTCACCAGCCCCTTTCTCTCTCTCTCTCTATCTGGATGTCATGAGGTGGGCAGCCTCCTCTACCACACATTCCCGCCATAGTGATGCTCTGTCTTGCCTCAGGCCCAAAGCAATGGGAACGGTTGGCCATGGACTGAGACCTCTGAAACCATGAACCCGAAATCTTTCTTTCCTCCCTGAAGTTGTTTTTCTCAGGCATTGTGGTCAGAGTGGTGAAAAGCTGACTAACATACTAGTCATCTTTGTATTGGCTGGATATCACAAAGTCCTTTAATTAATAGTGAGGTTTTAAGGAGAGAGCCTTCTTCTCTAAATCCCACAATGAAAGCAGAGTGATGTGGCCTGGCTGCCGCCCCCTCACTCTCCAACCCCCTCTTTAATGTCAAGGAGAGGTCTAGATCAGCTCATCAAGAGCTGGCATTTTCAGGACTTGGATAGTTGGTTTGTATGGTTGAGGCTGTGGTGTGAGTCAAAATTGTGACTGGAAGTGTTGGCATTACTAGACCCTGTTTGCTAGGTGACAGGTAGACTGAGCACTGTGTGTGTGTGTGGTGGGGGTGGAGTAAGGAAGCTCCTCCTACACAGAAGAGGGCTGATTGACCAAATGACGTCTCTTTGGTTCTTCTACCTTTATTCAAAACAAGCTCTTGCTGGGAACAAAGACAAGCTCCAAGCTGAGGAAGGTACCTAAAAAGTAGAACTGGTATCTCAGGAATGAGCAGGACCCAGAGAGAGCAACTGTGGGCATGTTTCCCAGTCCCTGTTGTCCTCAAACATGAAGTAAGGAGATCAGCAATTACGAAGTTGCAGATCAACTCATATTTTCTCCATGGCTTAGTTATCTTTTTCCTAGAAAACCACACCCTAATCTTTAGGACTCTGGGCACCCCTTATCAGGAAACCGTGGTATTATCCGGCTCCCAGATATTGAGCATTTCCTTAACAACTGGGAAAGAATTGTTACTAAATAAGATACTCTGGTAAGATATCTGGTAAGATACTCCAGATCAAGAAAAAGGCTATTTCCCTTTGTATTTTGGGCTCTAACCATTGTTTGTCTGAGTGTTTGGTTAACAGGAACAGAAGAAATTAAAAGGAGAGTTTTAGCTCACTAGAAATTGCACATAGTTTTATGGAATAGAGGCATAAGTTCAGAAATAAATATGAAGTTAGAGATATGGCAAAAACAAACAGATGAAATAGAAAAGGTAGACAAAGTTCTTTAATAAGAAATAGTTGATTGTATTAATCAAAGTCAAAAGAAGCAAGTCTGGAGTGTGGGTCCCTAAAGTGGTTCAGGAGCTGATAGTGTGATCTTAGTTTTCATGTGTATTATGATTTTTGAAATGTCTCTGACCCAGCTATACCACTCCTCAATATCTTTCTCAAAGAATTAAAATCAGAATACTATAGTGATACATGCATACCCATTTTTATAGCAGCACAATTCACAATAGCCAAGTTATGAAACCAATCTAGGTGTCCATCAACAGATGAATGGATAAAGAAAATATGGTATATGCACACAATGGGGTTTTACTCAGCCATAAAGAACAAAATTATGTCATTTGCAGGAAAATGGATGGAACTACAGAATATTATGCTAAGTGAGCTTAGCCAGTCTCAAAAAAAATCAAGGGTCATATGTTTTCTTTCATATGTGGGAGCTAGACGGAAAATAGGAAACAAATCAGACTTCAGATAAATGAAGAGAAAGAGAGACCAGTAGAATAGTGAAAGGGGATGGGGGGTAGAAGGGGGGAGGATTGAGGAAAGAAACAGTTTAAATAATGTTATGCCCATATAAGAAGGTATCAATACTAATCTCACTAAATGTATGGCAAGGGGGGATGTGGAGGGAAATACGCCAGGTGATAAGTGCATGTGTTTTTGTTTCACCTTGAATCTCACTATTATGTATAATCATAATGCACCAATAAATATATAATAAATAGATAAGATGCCAAAAGCTATGTAATAATATATTATAGGAAAAGCCTACCCAAGTTTGTGACTTTATAGTTAATAGTCTTTTAGAATAGGCAAATAATGAGTTGCTTTAAATTCATTTTAAGTAATGATATTATGTTAGTAATAGGTTGATATGGCCAAAATCATGAAGGGAAGAAAGAATATGTGTGGTTATATCAGTCAGAGTTCTCCAAAGAAACAGAACCAATAGCGTGTGTGTGTTTGTATACATACATGTATACATACATATATACATATATATATGCATACATACATATATGTGTATATATGTATCTATGTATAAATAAATAGATAGATAGATGATAGGCAAAAGTGACTCATTAACAATCACCCTGCCTTCCTGTGTTCACTCATTTTTATTCAGAAAGTCACTGAAAATTTCCTTCATCTAGCTGTGTGTCCTATTGATAAGTGGAGAAGTATTTCAAGGGCTTCCCTGTTAGGCTTATTTTACATGGCTCTGTTGTAGCATTATATTGTAAGTGTCTACCGTAAAGGTTTGCGTAATAATTGCCCTTCATTTGCATTCAGATGGAAGCAAAGAGAAGGAAAAATACACAAGCAGGAGTCTTGTAATTATGCTACATAAAATTATTAGGCAATTTAGAAAATTGTTAGTGGGAAACTGCCCATCATGCATAAAAATAATTTTGATTTTGACGTACAGGGTTTAATGTGAGAATGATTGTAGGGAGACCATGCTATTAATTGTTCCCTTAATTATTCAAGCACATTTGAATTTGTTTTAAAGACAGTGATATCTCTATAAAGTTGAGTCATTCTAGTCAAGAAAATCCTTGTTTGGCATTGTGACAAAGTTCATTTTTCAAGGCTTGCTGTGAACTGTTAAATTGTCAGAACAAGAAAGAACATTAATTATGTCCTTTTCTCTCCCAATGATTATAACTAACAAAAAGTGATACATTTTCCTACAAACTGAAGTATATACGTTGTAGGTATATTCAGGTAATCAGTGGGCTTATCTATTGTCTTATATATAGTAATAATCTTAATACTTATTTTTGTGTACATGATTGTCTCTTCAGATAGTCATTGAATACAATGATATATGTGTTCTATTAAAAATCATGAACATGTAATCTTGCAGTTCTTGTTACAGATGATTTCTCGCAAATTTTAAGCTAAAGACAGTCAATATTTAATCAAGGCACATCTTCTAAGGGCCCAAAGTATAACATATTGGGTGTTGAATGTAGTTAATTTATATTAATCTATTACAAATAAATGTTCAGTAGGATTTCAGTAACTGTAAGACATACCTTTGTAGATAATGTTCACACTCTTTAGTATGACAGATGTAATTGATCTCTTGTGGAGTGCTTGTCCTAACTCAGGTCCCTCAGAGGGAATTAGCCCAGTCCTTTAACACCTGTCTGCACCATGGGTCTCTGCACCCTCTGTATAGTGACAGGATTGCACTGTCAGACATAGTCATCCTCTCTCAACGGTTTAAACTATGAGACCAAGAAATTGCAGGCCATTTGTATAGAGTACCACCAACCTGCGAGTGTTTGCAGACATGTAAGTTCAGGTGCATATGTGAGTAGGTTGTCCAGAGAGTGGAGAGAGAAGAGGAGAGAGGTAAGGACTATGTGGACTTCCATAGAACATGCATTCAGGTCTCTCTCATTCGACAGTAAAGATAAGTCACCTGCTCTGCGCTTGACCTTGCTTAATCAGGTTTTTTGCTCCATCTGGGAAACAGATAGAACCCTCCTTTCTGCATTCGTCTTGTTGCATCTTTTCTCATTCATCCATGTTTTACACGTGTAAGGATTCCTACTGTTCAAAGATGCAGAAATGTCCTATCTCACTTCACCTCCAGACTCTGTCTTCAGTAGGCTGCTTGAGCTCATGCACATTACTTCAATTCTCAGACTTTTCTTGTTAGAATGGAGAAAATAGCCAGGACAATTAAATAGGTTACTAATCCACTCAGTGCCCATGATGGTGCCGAAGCAGTCTGTTCATTGTAGTGCCATTTTTGCCCAAAAAAATGGGGGCAGATTCTAATTCAGCTTTTAATATCTAGCTCAATCATCCTCTGATCCAGGCTCCAGAATCCTTCATTCCTTCCTTCTCAGCACCATAAAAATCCACTTAAAAATATTTCATTATTTAGTCACATCATGAAAATTTATTTATAGGTTTCTCCAAAATTAAAAGAACAACTTTTTCTGCCTCTCGGAAAATATAAGTGAAGGAAGCTGATAATGACACAGTACCCAGGGGTGGGTCTGGTCCAATCAGAGAGAGGCCCAAGGAAGTGATGCCTCAGTGGAAATCCGAACATGTGTAAAGAAGGAACATTATGAAATAGGCTCTACTGGATGACTAGTGCCACGGAGCCATGGATGCCCAGCTAGCTGGCTTGTGGCAGAGCCTGCAGGACACAACGAGCAGTGTTTGTTTCACTCTAAAAACCATACTAATAAGACCACTTCCTGAGGACTCCTTACGTGTCGGACGCTCGTTGAAGCCTTCAATACATTCACTTGTGCTTTTACTCATTTTCTTCTATAGTAGATGCTATTATAATCCCAGTTTTACAGAGCAGAAGCTGAGGCACAGAAAGTTAGAGTAACTCCCAGAATATTCACAGTCAGTGACAGGGTCCAGTCTAGATACAAACGAGCACAATAAGGGCCAGGCTTCTTGCTTGTCTCCAGTGTGCTGCCCAGCCTAATGAGGAAGGGGACTCCTGGGTAACTGGGTCCCAATCAGATCTGCAAGAGTGGACTGGCTTTTAACATCAGACTGGCTGCAGAGAGAACTGAGAGGGGGGAGGCCAGAGGGAATGCTGTGACCAGTTAGCTGGAATGCAGAAGTTCGAATGAGTGATGACTGTAGTTTGGACTAGAATAGTTAGTGTTATTTTGTGAAAGGAAATTTCAATTTAACCAGAATACCTTGAAGTGAAGGCTTTGAATTGGAAAGAAGGTTTTAAATTGCTATCAGAATTTGTCATTTTAGTGATTGAAACATTTCAGGGCCAAATGTGCCATCCTGTACCTTTAAGGATGGAACTATTTGAGGGAAATAACTGCTAGCTCCTACAGTTATATGAACCCTGAAGTGTGGGTTCAGAGGAAAAGGCAATTCAAGTCATCTCCAGGTGGGCACTGATTGAGGTTCTGAACAACTAGGTTTTGGGGGGATCTTTTAAACTTAATTAGTTGCTACCTGGGAGCTAGTGAAATCACATCATCCAGACGGGAGAGAGTGGAGAGATTTTGCAAGTATGAGCAAAACTGACTTTATGTTCCAAAGATGTAGTGGCCACAATAGGAAGAAAAAAAGAATTAGATTATATGAATCAAAAGAGGAGGTAAGAAGTGATGTTTACATCATGCATTGGAAGTATTTATGTTTTGTTAATAGAAGAAGTGATTATGTGACAATATTCTTTTTGCTTGTGCCCCCTACCTTTAATTTATGCTATTTTGGAAAAAAAAGTTCCAGCCTGAAGCCTTTCATTTTTAATGCAGTCAGATATTTAATCATCACAAACTTCTTCCAGAGATTTACTGAGCTGCTTCTTCAGATTAAAAAAAAAGTCATTCTGTAATGAATGGTCTCTGAGAAACCAACCCCCCCCAAAAAATGTGTACCTTTATGGATACAATTAGACAGCAGAGAAAACTGAACATGCTTCTATGTACATCAGCCCAAACCATCATGGTGTTTACAAGTCAGTGCAAGTAATTAAACCCTAAACTAAACTATTTCCTACTGCTGGACTACCCTGAGTTTAATAAAATAATCTATTTTTATAAAATGGGAATCACATGATAATTTCAGAAAAGATCCATACATTTTGATATGTGTTTTTCTAATTTAAGGAAAATTGAATCACTGAGAATTGAAAGAGAATACCTTTGGATAATTGAAGCAGCATTTAAACATTCCAGAAATATCTAAGTGCATTTTCAGATGGGAGCCTCTGCCTGGGTTTGGAACAATGCAATTTCTTTGATGCACATTCAGTGCACATTCACCTAGAACAAGAATGAAGAGCCACAAAGCACATTCCCATTTTATAGGAGTTAACACTGATGCTTAGAAAAACAAAAATCATTTTTCTGTACTCATGGAAGTTACTAAAGCCAGTATTCATTCATTCATTCATCCCTTCATTTATGTTTTTGTAGTACTGGGGATTGAATCTAGTGTCAGTCTACCTCTGAGCTACACCCCAGCCCTATTTCTTATTCTTTATTTTGAAACAGGGTCTCACTAAGTTGCGGAGGGCCTCACTAAGTAGCTGAGGCTGGCTTCGAACCTGAGATCCTCCTGTCTCAGCCTCCCATGCACTGGGATTACAAGTGTGCGCCACCACGCCCAGCTTAAAGCCAATATTTTTTAAATAATGTGTCTTTAATTTGAAATTCCCTTGCTCAGAAAGACATCAGAATTCCATAAACTAGATTTGGTTTTTTGGCCGAGTAATCCTTCATTACACCTTATATGTTCTTAAAGAACTATACACCTTTTGTAGAAATAGATTTGCGTGCTATCCAAGTGCAGTGACACAATATTTTAGTTTATTTCCAATCTTTTACATGTTTGCCCTGAGTTTTTCCTTTGTATTTGTGTTATTTTGTTTGTCTAAAGAGTTATAAGATAATATCCATTTGAGGACAGCTTGTAAACAAATGACAAAAACTCAGCTCAAACAGACTAATGTGCAGGAATCTATTGGCCTATGTTGTTCTGCTGGGGAGGTTGAATCCAGCAACTCAACAAAAGACACAAAGGACTCGGTTTCTCTCCATCTTCTTCCTTTCTAAGCCAATAGCTCTCAAGCCTGCCTGTCATCTCCGCCTCTCTGGCTGAACATCTCTACAGCACACTTCCATATTGGAGTATATGGCTCCAGTTGACTGATGGCTCCGTCTAGGTTTGTGATTTCTTCTGTGTCTTTGTTTCCCCTCTTTACCATTGTGTCCTAGTAATGGAAGGAAACAATTCCAGCAATCTGCTCTTGCTGCACCTGTTACACACTTGAAAACCTTGAGTAATAATGCTGTTCTAGGCAGAACAGAATTTCGTAATTAGGGACGCAGTGATTTCACACTAAAACCATAGTTATGCAGCACATAACTACATCTTAATGTTCATCAGTCTTTATCTTATACTGTATTTATCGTCAAGGAACAAATGAACCAAATGAATTGGATGTAAGATGCACAGAGCTGAATTTATTTAATATTTCTTTTCTTGTCTTTTGCTGTTAAAAAAAGCATTTCACCTTATGTAAACTACCCGAAAAGTATCTTTTTCTCCTGAATCCAAATTATGCAGAATGGAATAGCCACTCTGGAAGACATTTGGGGGTTTATTACAAAGTTAAATATACAATTGTCATGTGACCTTATAATCCTACTTCTAGGAAATTATCCTGAAGAAATGAAATTTATGTTTATGTACAAACTGCCACAGTAATGTTTATAGCAGCACAGATTGCCTCAAACTGGAAACCACATACATGTCCTTTAGCAGGTGAATGGATAAACAGACTTTACAATGGAATGCTATTCAGCAATTAAAAGGGACAACGTGCTGATTCATACAATCTGTCTAACCTTCAGAGGCATTATTCTAAGTGACTAGGCAGATTAATTACTCTCTGATTCCATTTATGATATTCTCACAATGCAAAACTATAGGGACTGATTGCAGATTGCTGGGGGTTGGCAGAGGAGGAGAGGGTATGATTATTAAAGGGAATTCTTTGTGGTTTGGGGATTGCTCTGTATCCTGCTTGTGCTAGTGGTTATCAGAACCTGTGCATGTGTTAAAACTCATAACACTATACACCAAAAAAGTGAACATTTTAAAAATCTGTTATCTATGAATAAAATAAATCAGCAATAACACCTGGCCCTCGTATATGTCGTCATTCCCCATTGCTCTGAAACCCAGCATGACATCATACTTGGTTTTCAAATCAAGTGATGCTTTTGATCTTTATGTGACACATCTGGAAGTCTTGGGAGCATTTTAGAGAAGGAGCAAATGAGTTCAGATCCTATGTCAGGATGAGTTAACATTTATCTTCTTAAATGTGACATAGAAGAGAAGAGAGAAGAAGGCTAAGTGGCAACGGTGATGGACTCTCTGACATGCAGAGGCGTATGGAACTGGCCTAAATTGGAAATCATTAAAGTCTTTGCACTGCATTACAAAAGATAAAATGACTCTTACATAAGAGATCTGGATCACCCCAGCATATGCAGGACTAAATTGCTGGATGCTGTCCACCTGTAAAAATTGAATTCCCTAAATGCTTTTTTAGTGCTTATTCAGCTCTACTTAGTGAGGTTTTATCATTTCACTTATTTTTATTTCTTTTCCTGGCCAGAAGTTAAAATGATATTGAAAACTGGACTTAGTCCCTGGTCTGTGTCTGTTTGCTACTTTAAATTAGTGAGAGCGTGCCCATGCTACACCAGTCCCCAGACCCTGTAGTTAATGCTTTGTGGCATTAACATGACTTTCAAAAAGGATCTCCTTCTTCCTTTAGAACACCTTTAAACTACCTGGAAAACAGCAAGTAGCACTCTCTGGGAAACTAAGATCCATCTGCATAAGTCATTTCAGCCACGCTCAACTTCAGTTCAAACTTATTGAGTGGAAGCATTAAACTATGCGATCAAGCTTTGCCTATATTGTTAGCCTAAGGACCAAAAGGGACTGCAACTGCATTTGCTTTTGAGAATGTAATTGCTTGCAGGTTATGCATAATTCTTTGGTTAAACACCAGTGGAGCTTCAGCATGGCTTCATCCTTCAACTGCTACTTGTTTGAGCATCATGGATGTGACTGTTCATTCAATGACCAAGAGTTGATTTTTACCTATCCAGGACCAGGCATAAACTTAAGATATTAAAAGATATGCTGTGTTAAATAAAAATAAAAATTTCTTGTTGTCAAATAAGTCTCATAAAAGCTGAATTAAGCAAACTTAAGCAAGATTCCTTCCAGAGTGCATGAGGAGAACCTGTACTGTATTAAGTCACAGTAACCTTCTGAGGATGGATCTAGTGAGTGCTGATTCTCAACCCTCTCACTCTGCAATCCCCTGCTTGCTTTTTTTTCCCCCCCAGAGAACTTTATAGTGTGAGTGTTCTGCCCTACACACTTTGCAAAATGCTTGTATAACTGATAGCAAGAAAGATCATCATGCCTGTCTTAAATATTGAGTATCGATTATTACCAACCATGCTGCATACAGCCTCACAGCCAGGGAAATTGCAAACAGAGATCGAAGGGCTATTTGCCAAGTTGTGGGTAACATACTGCCTTGTTTTCTTGAATTATTGTTTTCAAATGGGAATTCAGCAATGCCAGAGGTAATTCCCAAGAGTATGTCAGGATTCTGGAATGGTATGGGTACCAATTTGTTTTAATGTTTGGAAGAGCTAGATGATTAAGGCAGCTTTTCTATATGGTAAATTATTTTCTATGCTTGATTAAAAACTGTTGATTAAAAGTGGCAGATTTGCAACCAGAATTTGTTGAGAATGGCATGTCCCATGCTTAAATATGTTCCTGCCTTAGCTGAACTGAGCATATGAGTCATATAAATCGTATATGGATTTTTAGTAATTTGAGGATAATACTAGAGTATAAACACATTTTTCTTTCCACTACTTAGCCCATATATTTTTGCTGTATTTACCATTAGACATAATGCAGGTACATGTTGACGAGTGAATTAACCTTTTAATTTCAGGTGAAGAAATTGTGCACATCAATAGAATTTTATTCAAATAAAATAGATTGTAGACTAAGAATTTCTAGAAAAAGATGTTGGCTGGTCACTTAATATTGTTTTTCTTATGTCTAAAACCAAATCATGAACTCAGTGTCAATGTAGAACTATATTTAACATAATTTAATTATTAATTTAAATTGTTTTAGGAAAATGTCCTTTTATAAATAAACTGAGTCCATCAGCCAATCTGTAATCTGCTAGCATATTAGCTTAAAATGACTTTGTATCTACCATCACTGTAACTGCATATATCTCATGATTGAAGAAAGAGAACTGAACTGTATGTATTGCTACTGAAAATGATTTTTGATTATGTGATTTGCTACACATTAATACACTCTTCCTATGCTTGGCTCCTTCTAGAAGGAGTTAAAACTTTAATAGATCAATCACATGACTAAAATAAAACTTAGAGTTGCATATTTAAATTGTTCTTAATTTGACCAAAATGGCAATCTTTCTCTGAATCATATAGATGGAGGGAAATACACATGAGCAAATAGTAATTATTATTATGAGTGTATCATGGAATTGTAGTCGCACCTATTTTAAGTCTACCTTTTAAAGAGGTTTATTAAGAAATAATTCACATACTATAAAGTTCCTTTGTAAAGTGAGCAATTCAAAAAGTTTTATTATATTCACAGAGCTCTGCAACCATCACCATTACTTAATTTTAGAACATTTTCATGACTCCAGAGCCTCATACCCATTAGCAGTAAGTTAACATTCATTCATTCCTTAGCCCCTGGCAGCCATTAATCTATCTTTTTGTCTATGTATTTGTATATACCTTTCATATACATAGAATCATACATGGGGCCTTTTCTGTCTCACGTCTTTAAATTAGCATAAAGTTTTCAAGATTCATCCATGTCAGAGCAGGGATCAGCACTTTATTCCTTTTTATGGCTTAATAGTATTCATTGTGTGAATATATCAAATTTTGTTTATCTGCTTATCAGTTGATGGACATTTGGTGTCTATTTCTCCATTATTATGAATAATTCTTTCATAAGCATTTACATATCAGTTATGTGTGGGCACGTGGTTTCTGTTCTGGGCCCGTACACTGGGATAGATTTGATAAATCATACAGAGATTTTGTGTTTAACATTGCGAGCAACTGCCAGCTCTCCAAAGTGGCTGCATCGTTTTCCAAGTCCAGCAGCAAAAATTTGAGGGCACAGGTTTCTCCATATCTCCATCAACACTGGTTATTCCTTTCCTATTTGATACTAATTATCCTTTAGGATGTGAGGTGATACCTCATATGGCTATGATATGCATGTCCTTAACAAATGATGATGTCGAGCAACTTTTCATGTGCTTTTTGACCATTTATGTATTTTTTAGAGAAATGTCTGTTCAAGTTCTTTGCCCATTTTAAAAATTGGGTTGTGTAATTATTGTGGGTTATAAGGTATATTCATATATTTTGAGCACAAGTCCCTTATAAGATAAATGATTTCCAAATATTTCTCCCATTTAGGGAGATACTATTTTGATTTTTAAAATTTTTATCCTTTGAAACATTAAAGTTTTTCATTGTGAGAGTTTAATTCATGTACTTTTTTTGTTGTTGCTGTTGCTATTCTTATTATTATTTCTAGTAAACCATTGCCTAACCAAAGGTCACTAAGATCTAATCTTATACTGGTTTTCAGAATTTTATAGTTTTATCCTTTACATTTAGGTGTATGGCCCATTTTGAGTTAACTGTTTACATGGTGTGAGGTCAGGTTCCGAATCCATTCTTTTATTAATGAAGGAAACTCTTCCACAGCCATTATATACATAGGTGAGAACACCAGTGGCAATCTCAATATCTTGTATTGGGAAGCAGGGGGGAGTGGAGAGGGAGTGGGGGAAAGATCATCACTGTGTACATGTGTGTCACTATCACTATGAACTACATTATGATGTGAGACTATAATGTACCAATCAAAGTATTTTTAAAAAGTCCATCCTTTTGTATGTGAATATCTGTCCTAGCAACATTTATAGAAAAGTCTATTATTCATTGCCCCATTGAATTGACTTAGCACCTTTGTAGATAGTCTATTGACCATGTGAGAAATTATTTCTAGAGTCTCAATTCTATCTTATTGCTCTATATGTCAATCCATGTTCCAATACCATAAGTCTTGATTACTGCACCTTTGTAATAAGCATTGAAATAAGCAAGTGTGAGTCCTCTATGTTCTTCTTTTTCAAGAATTTTTGACTATTCTGGTCGCTTGCATTTATACACGAGCTTTAAGGTCAATTTGTTGTTAATGATAACAGAGAGGTCAGCTGGAATTTTGATAGGATTACATTGAATCTGCACATCAATTTGGGGACTAGTTCCATCAAAACAGTAGTAAGTCTTCTGATTCATGAACATTGAAGTCTTTCTAGAAATGTTTTGTTGCAAAGTGGGAGACTTGTAAATTTTTGTTAAATTTATTTCTGAGTATTTTATTTTTATAGTCTATTTTCATATAGGTACAGTCTTTCCTCTGTATTCAGGGAAATTTTCTTTTTGTGTGGATTCAACAAACTGTGGGTCAAAAATATTGTTTGTCTATCAAACATGTACAGTCCTTTTTTTCTTGTCATTATTCCTTAAACAATGCAGCATAATGTGTTTTTATTACCTTTAATTACATATAAAATTATATTTTATTATATTTTAATTACATATAAATGTATTTTTATTACATGTTAATAGTATGAGGTAATATAAATAATCTAGGATAATTTAAAGAACCTGCATTCTTCCTGTCTCAGCCTCCCAAGTACTAGGATTACAGGCATGCACTACCACACCTGGCTTGATTTTTATATATGATCTTTAATACAAGTTATGGGTTTTTTGTTTCATTTTCTGTTTTGTTTTTAATTATGTCTTAAAAGACCTTTGGGTGTATCTCAGTGGTCAAGCACTTGCCTAACATGTACAAGTCCCCATATTCCTTCTTTAGCAATGGAAAAAAAATTATCTCTTTCAATTTTTTATTGAATTTCTACTTCCTTGTTTTTTTTTTTTTTTTTTTTTGCAGTACCGGGGATTGAACGCAGGGGCGTTCTACCTCCGCGCTACGCCCCCGGCCCTATTTTTTATGCTTTATTTTGAAACCAGGTCTCACGAAGTTGAGGAGGGCCTCACTAAGGAGAGAGAGAGAGAAACAGGGAGAGAGAGAGACAGAGAGAACGCTCACGCGCATGCGTGAGCTGAGGCTGGCCTCGAACCTGGATCCTCCAGTCTCCGCCTCCCAAAGTACTGGGATTACAAGCGTGCGCCACCACGCCCGGCCTACTTCCTTGTTTTTGAAAAGTGGATCACTATTATAAATGAAAATTCCTCCAACATATATACTTATACATCTTATCAAATTATCTTAAAATTTTTTAAACTTTTGTATTTTCTAAGATTTTCTAAGTATATAATCATAATTATCTGTAAACAAAGCTACACAGCTTATGGGATATTCATACTTATTATTTTATTTACTTATCCTATTGTACTAGTTAAAATTCTTAAAATAATTTTGAACAATAATTGAGAATAAGCATTCCTGATTTATATTCTACCCTGTTTTAATTAAGAGTGACTATTAATTTTATCAATTGCCTATTGATTATTCTCATTTAACATGTTTGATTAATTAATTGTCATTAGATTTATAAGGTTGAATTATCCATGTGTTCCTGGAATAAGATCTATCCCGTCGTGGTATTTTATTTTCATAATATGCTACTGGATTCACTTTTTGTTTGGTAATATTTCACTTTAAATTTTGAGTCCATGTGTACAAGTATATGCTGTTCTATTTGTATTCTGCCTATTAGGTTTGGCTGTGAGGATTTTTGTTGTTGTTGTTGTTATTGTTTTTAGAACAATAAAAAAAAAGGTTCTCAGAAAAGAGTTTCTAAGTTTCATAAAGTGTTTTCAGAACTTTGCATATTGTTCAATTGTTTGCATTTATTTAAGTTAAACCAGTAGAACATTTTTTTTAACTTTTTATGTTCATTTATTGGTGCATTGTAATTATACAGTTTGATATATGTCAGGGTATGAACATCATACATGCACACATTGCTCATTTAGCCCTCCCTCCAATCCCACCCTATTCCCTTCCCCTTCCCTCCCTTTCATGCTCCGGATAGTGACTGAGTCTTATAGGTTTGTGTATGTACATCATGTGCTATAGTGTGTTTCCCTCCACTCCCCTCCCAACTCCCTCAGTTAGTTCACCTTCCTTGTCCATCTAAAGATTTCTTCTTCTTCCCTTCTAAGTCCCTTCTAAGTCCCATTCTAGAACATTTTATATTGAGGTTAGTAGACTGTATTTGGAAACCTGTCTGGACCTTAGACCACTTCATAATCGCTTATAATTTTCCCATATTTTTGTGATCATTAGACTGCCAACTTTTAAATAATTTTGATAAATACCTCTGTGTATATCTAATTACATCTCTTTTATCACATATAATGCACATCTTTGCTTCTCTTATTTGTGTAAATAATCAGCCTTTCTAGAAATTTGCCTGTTTCATTATTTTTTCAAATGGCCCCTTTCACTTTTATTTATTCTTATGTTTTTTGGGTGAGGAGCTCATTAATTGTAGATTTTACTCCGTTAGTTCTCCTGGTTTATTTTGATGCTTACTGTGTCCCAGAGGTTTTGGAGAGATACATGATCATTAAGATCATTGGGATTCAGAGGCAATTATGTATGACCAATATCTTTATCTGTAACCTTGCTTAAAAATAACTTTGCGAGACTCTTGGTGAGATGGTACCTTTTTCCTGAATGTTTGTATTACTTTGGAACTGATACAGTCATTCTACCTGTCATCTTGGTGACTGTGAGAGAAGAGGTCTGTTGGCAAATGATTGCAATTCTTGCATCTCCATTCATAAAGTGAATGTGCTAAATGCTGGTGAGGAAACACTATGTATTAGCTTACAATGAACATTTTGCTTTCTATAGAGTCTCATTCAAATTCTTATGCCTCTGTTGCAAATGTATTTGAAGTTTCAAGAGTGACTAAAATGGCAGTTTTATTGTTTACTGTGGTCACTGCTGACTCTAGTAAATTGTTTGCTGACTCAGCTTAAATTTAAAAAATGTGCGCATATTCTGGATTTCTTCCCAGAAAGGAATGTGACTGCAGGTCATATAAATGGAGAACAAATCCCTTTGTATTGAGAAATTTGTGAATTTCCTGAGGCACAGCAGATTAGTAGTTAATCTTTCTTTCTTTAGCTGGGTTTAAATCTTGGAGCAATTTTGTAGACTCTTGGAGGTGATATTTTTATCTGAACACTGATTATATTGCTGCCTACCAAGAAATAAAGACTACAAAAAGAATATTTGGCTGGCATCAAGGAAAGAAATAGATATTAAGTTTAAAAACCAAATGAATAAGTTGTTTTAAAAAGTCTATTGCATTAAAGTGTGATTTTCATTTGTCTATCTGGTATTCAGGTGGAGGCCGTTAGCCTCTAATCTATTTGTTGTTTACATAAAATAGTGTTGGTAGCATCCGCCTCTCCTTGGCACCTGTATGTGAGGGGGAAGAATTTGTTAGTTAACTGAAGGGCAGTAGAAACAACTCTGGATTTGTGCCACAGATGTAGCTTCTAATTCAGGGCTAACTATTGAATATTTGTGTGGACTCAATAGTCAACTAACCACTCTAAACTTTTCATTTCCACATGTATAGTAAGTTTTATAAATGGGCCAGTTCAGCGAGCCTTTGGGTTCTGCAGGGAACATGAACAGGCGTAGTGAGGAAGCAGTCCTGTGGTAACATGGGGTTGGAAGAAGATCCAGGCAAGTCTCCATCAAAAAGAAGAAAATCAATTATAGACGGGAAAAACAAGTGTGTATTCCTCACAGATGAAAATCAGGAAAGGAATTGAAAGACTTTGATAATTTTCAAGAAAAGGAAAGCCTTCACTATATGGTCAGAATCATACACAGCCAGAGACCAGGCTGGGACTCACACTTTCAGGAAGCTCTGTTAAAAAAAAAAAAAAAAACTGAGAGAAATTTGCAAGTTGTAGACAAGAACTTCTGACATGAGAAGAAGGATCCTTGTCCCTCACAATGTTGCTGCTGTCTTTCTGGAGCTGGAGAATGTAGTTTTAATCTCTCCTATGCTGAGGTTGCTATTGTTGTGTAGATAGATCACTCACTTCTTTTGGTTTCAGGTCCCTCATTTGTAAAAAAAAAAAAAAAAAAAAAAAAGGTGGTAATGATGCCTTGTTCATCAAAGTGAAATTACTAGGAGTCAACGGTGTGTTTACCTTCCCTCACCTGGCCCCTTGCTTTAGCACTAATGAGTGACTGATGGATGTACATTACCTTTTCTTCTGACTACTCGGTACATTTTCCATTTGACATTCCTTCAATAAATATTTATTGATGCTGACTGTGCTGGAAACAGAGCTAAGCACTACAGTGAAACAAGCATCATAGTGCTAGCATTATAGAGCATGCAGATGAAGGAGGGAGATAGACATTAAACCAGCATGCTAGGAAATGTAATTATAAGCTGTAATTTTTATGTAATGGTTATCTTTTTAAATTTACACATTTATTTTATTTTTAAAAATTATTAACACATAATAATTATACATATTTAGGGGATACAGTATAATAATTTAATGTAATGATCAAAGGGCAAATAGCATTTTCATCTTAAAGATTTATCATTCCTTTGTGTTGAGAAATTTCAAATTTCTCTTTTCTAGTTCTTTATAAAGTATATAATAAAAATTGTCATGAACTATATTTACCCCACTGTACTGTAGAACACTGGGACATACTCATCCTGTCTAACTGTATTTCTGTATATGTTATGCAGCCTCCCTCAATCCTCCCTCCACCTACCACTCCTAGCCTCCAGTGAACACTAGTTCAACCTTTCCAACTACCACATGTGTTGAGAACATGCAGCAGTTGTCTTTTTGTGCCTGGCTTATTATAGTTAATCTAATGGACCTCCAACTCTATCCATGTTGCTGTAAATGACAGGGCTTCATTGTTTGTGATATGGGTTTTGAAGGATTGATATGGCCTGCTCTGAGGAGTTAAGGATGCATTCATGGGGAAGTGGCATTTACCTGGCATCTGGAGCTGTCAGTAAAACCATAGCAAGGCCAAGGAAAGAGATGAAGTAGAGAGGGAGAGAGAGAGAGAGAGAGAGAGAGAGAGAGAGAGAGAGAGAAATGAGAGCAATAGCATCTGTGAAAGAGTTGATTCAAGAAGGTATATGGAATATTTGAGCAACTGAGGAAGAACCATCTTGGAAGCAACATTTTAGAGAGGGACTGAAGGGTGGAGATCGGAGAGGGATTGTTTCCATGCTTTTCTGGTTTCACTTTAGTTATAAACCTGTGTTATTGACGAGTCATGGAGTCACGCACCTATAATCCTAGTACTTAGGAGGCTGAGACAGGTTAGAGGCCAGTGTGTGATAACTTATCAAGACCTTGTTTCAAAATTATAAACTAAAAAGGGCAGGGGGTATAGTTCAGAGATAAAATGCCACTGTATTCAATCCCTAGTACTCCTCACACACACAAACCCTCAGTGTTATCTATGGAAAATAATATTCAGATTATCAGTTTCAACAGCCAGAAAGCATTATATCAAGAACAGAAAGTAACAGCTTCAGTGGAGACCATTGAGTATGAAAGATTTTATTTCTATGTGATTTCCCTATGAAATAAGACTCACCGAGGAGAAATGTGCAAAGAAGTTGCTTTGGAAGCAACTTGTAATGGGCCTGTTTTTGCCAGCTGGCTTTTGGTGCTCTCAGCTGAGCCCAAAGTTGATATCATTGGGTTCACTGTGTGTCTCTCCTTAAAGGGAGACAAGTCCCTAGAACAGTAAATCACCTGTAGGAATCTCTTTGACTTTTATGTATCTCTGTGACATTTAGATTTGAATATGACACTTGGAGAAGAAAGGGTTATAGATGGCAGCCTGTATTGTAAAGAGCAGATTTGTAAACCTAAGTAAGAAAGAAAAGGAGAGCCGAGAGAGACAGTGAGCGCCCCCTGGGACAACTGTGATGTGAGTGCCCACTGGGTGCTCTGGGGCTTACCCATCACTGTGGTATCTCACTTGGTATTTCACTTTCATGAGTATTGAGTACCCTGGGATGAAACCAGCATGGATAACTATATTGTTCTAGGTGGTACAAAAATGAATAATTGTGTCTCTTGCCTCTAATGACTTCTTCCATCAAAAAGTGTCAATAAAATATGTGCAAGATGCTAAGGCAACAACTAGAAAGGATCATGTGAGTCTGTCTGAAAGAACCCAAGAAGGCTTCAAGGAAGGGCAATATCTACACTCTTAACTTGGACTAGTCATGGTCAACCCCTGGGAAATTACTATGATGTCATGAACACTGACTTTATCTATCCTGGTCTCATCATGTAGAAATATAGGAGTGAATTGATCATCTTTAAAGGGTAATAGGAAATTCACCTCTCACCTTGAAAACTGGTAAGTAAAAGGGAAGAATCAATCCACTTTTTTCTATATGAAAATATTCCAGCAAACAAATAAAAGAAGAAATGATAGACTAGCACCATTTTACTGCCCCTCTTCTCAGTTCGATTAAAATACTCTCTCTTAAAAAAATATTGTCTTAAAAAAACTACTCTGATGTGACCACAGAACAAGAATTTCAGGGAATTTATGAGCTATAATCTGAAGGATGAGACTAACAATTGACCAACAGCTAGCGTATGACAGCTAGTGTATAACAGCTAGTGAATGTAGTGTCATTAACTTGTAATGACAATGCACTGGTAGCCATGAGGTAGAAGTGGGAAGAGGGAGCTCTCGGGTCAGGGTGGGCTGGTCAGGACCAGTGAGAAGGCTCAGGCCAAGGAGAGCTACTGGAAGAGTTCCTGAGGCTGAAGGAAAGACAGGTGCGAAAGTTCCGAAGCATGTTTAGAACATCAAAGACAGAACATCAAAACAGAAAGGTTTGTATTGAAAACATATTGCCAAAAGCTTATTAAAAACAATTGGGAGTTCACCTCTGTTTTCATTTATCTTAACCCATTTTTCCTTCCGAAGATTTACAATAAAGAATACTACAGGTCAAATCCTCCACTGATCTTATTATCAGATTCTTTGTTAAATTACTTCATGCAAAATCAACAACGATGGATTTGCATAAGCAGCCATATGAATGCATGTAATGGGAAATAATAAGTGCTGTATAGAGCTGATCAAATATTTAAGGAGAATAAAGGGTTTAATTTAGCTTCAAAAGCCACGCTATGGAGACGATTCAGATGATAATTAATGTCCTGCATCTTAACTCCAACACATAACACGCTTGGAAGGCTGGTGCTCCTTCTCTTCTTTAGCACTTCTTCACAGGAGCTGTCCCCAGGCTGCTTTTCTTTGCCACCCTACAAACTCTCCCACAGTTACCTAATTGACTCCTGTTATTTGAACTGCCTTGGCAGATGACTCTCAAACTGCATGCATGCCTTCTAGATACATAGCGGGTGTTAACTGGGGGTGGCCAGCCCAAGTGCCCTTAAGGACCTAAATATTTGAAGGAGGCAGGAGGAAATCATGTTAGTGTGGCTGTGCATTCTTCACAGACAGGCATCCACAATTATCTATTCCATGTATCTGGGGGTTTTTTTCCCCTCTGTGCTGATAAATGAAACATAGCTTTGAGTTTTATTTGACAGCAGGATGTTAGTTTGTCACTTCTGCCCTAGACCGACCCATCTAAAGAAAGGTGTAATGGGCAAACCTCTGTAGAGATGCCACCATTTCTAAAACGGAATTGTTTTGCTCATTAAATGTCTTCCTCCTGCTGTGTTCCCTGGCTTGCTTATGGGTATAGCCATCCAAGTAGTTTCTCTAGCTAAAAATGTGAGGAATATTTTGAATTCTCTTCTCCTCTTTGCATGGCATACCACTCCGACACCAAGACTTACTGATTCTATACCCTAAATATATGCCTCAGGGCTGGGTCTTTCTTTTTTGCAGTACTGGGGATTGAACCCAGGGGCATTCTACCTCCGAGCTACACGCCCAGTCCTGTTTTTTATTCTTTTATTTTGAAACAGGGTCTCACTAATTTGCAGAGGGCCTACGTAGCTGAACCTGCCACGAACCTGCGATCCTCCTATCTCAGCCTCCCAATTACTGGGATTACAAGCATGCGCCACCAAGCCCGGCAGGACTGGGTCTTTCTGCCTATCTGTTTTAGTATTGTCAGATCACTTCTGCACTTCTGTAACATCTGTTCCCTTGACTTGACTCTTTTCAATGCATTCTTCAGATGACCACCAGCATAAATTCATTAAAAAGCCTTATTTTAACTACACTAGGTAAAGGCTTCAACTGACTACAGAACACATTTATTCTTAGCTTTACATCCAAGCTATTTCACTATCTGACCTCTGCCTACCTAACTCTAATATGCATCTTCAGTCATGAACACTCAGACACCTACATTGGGATTAATATCTTATTTATATATGCTTTTATTGGTGCATTGTAATTATACATCATAGTGAAATTCAAAGCGATACAAACATAGATGCACACTGAACTTGGTGTGTTTCCCTCCACATCCTACCCCACTCCCTCCTCCTTCCCAATATATGTTAGTGAGATTGACAGTGATACCTTCGTATATGGAGATAACATTATTTGAACTTCCTCTATTCTTTTTCCTCTCCTTATCTCCCTCTCCCAATCCCTTTCCACTATTCTACTGTTCTCTCTTTATCCAAAGTCCCCTTTGTTTTCCATTTTTGTTCTAGCTTCCATATATGAGAGAAAATATATGACTCTTGACTTACTGAGACTGGCTAATCTCATTTAGCATAATATTATCTAGTTCCTTCCTTTTCCCTGCAGAGGACATAATTTTGTTCTTAATGACTCAGTAAAGCTCCATTGTGTGTATATACCACATTTTCTTTATCCATTCATCTGTTGATGGACACCTAGGTTAGTTTCATAATTTTGCTATTGTGAATTGTGCTGCTATAAACATGAATATGGATGTATTGCTATAGTATTCTGATTAATTCTTTTGGAAAGATACCAAGGAGTATTGTAGCTGAATTATATGGTGGTTCTATTTCTAGTCTTTTGACGAACCTCATACTGATCTCTATAGTGGTTGTACTAATTTACAATCCCACCAACAGTGCCTAAGAGTTTCTATTTCCCCACATCCTCACCAGCATTTATTATTGTTTATTTTCTTATGATTGTCATTGTAACTGACTTTATATGGAATCTCAGTGTTGTTCTGATTTGTATTTCCCTGATTGCTAATGGTGTTAAACATTTTTTACATATATTTTTGCTGTTTCCTGCTCACATTATCAGCATTCCCAAGACTACATCCCTATATGTTATGCCAAACCTTTGCATTTGCTGCCCTGTGCCAATATTTTCCCCCTGGCTACCTCCTTCTCATTTGTTTATGACTCAGCTTGATGCTAGCCCCTTTGAGAAAACTTCCTTTGCATCCCAGGCTGATAAAGTCACTTCCTTCCCTGTACTCCAAATGCTCTTTATTAATAATTCTACTTTAACATTTACTCAACTGAACTCCAATTATCTGCTTAGGCATCCTTCTCACTGACAGCACCATGCTCTTCCTTCCCCAAAGGCAGAGACCATGGATTTTAAACTGGCACAATGTTGGCACAAATTATGTGTTGAATAATCACCTCAAGAATGAAGGAGTGGATGAATTAATCGGTTCATAGATGGATTCCAAAAGTTTAGCTTGTGAGTGCTGTTTTTCTAACGTACTATGTCTCAAGATTTTTTCTTTTTTTTTTTTTTTCAGGGAGAGGGGTGTATTGGGGATTGAACTCAGGGGTGCTCTATCACTGATCTACATCCCCAGCCCTTTTTATTTTCTGTTTTAAATTTATTTATTTTGAGACAGGATCTGCCTAAGTTGCTGAGGCTGGCCTCAAACTTGTGATACTCCTGCTTCAGCCCCTTGAGTAGCTGGGATTATAGGCTTGTGCCACTGACCTGACCCAAGATTTTATATGTATTTACTCTTCGTATCCACTCTTCTCACCCCACATGCTCATACACACACACACACATACACACACACACACACACACACACACACACACACACCACAAACCTATGACTTGCAGCCCTTTGATTATCAGGGAATATGTCCCATTTTTGTATTTTATGTGACAACAAGCAGGTTGTATTGCTTTCTAAGTTTTGCTGGGTTAAAATTTCAAAGTGTTATTAAACTTGAAGGTATTCAGGAACTCTTTGTGTCAGGAGAGCTCAGCTTTCTTCTGTAGGCGGTACTGTAGTGGATGGAGAATTGTTGAATGTGTATGGGGAAGCTCCAAGCCTTCTGCTATGCAAACCATGAATGACTGCTCTTCAAGTAATAATCAGTGCTATACACCCACCTGCTACAAGACATCCTACGTGGATTTCCCTTTAATAGGTACAGTTTAGACATGTCTTTTAAGAGTTGAGTGATGACAAGTAGGGTTTATTGAAGGATAAATGGTGGATGGTGTTGAGAACACTTCATTTAGCCCAAAATAGACAAAGTGTTCAAAGATGGTTTAGTTTCCCCAGGAAATTTGCATCCCCACAAAATGTGAATCATGCAGAAGGACCCAGTCAGTCTTAAAGGGTATCCACAGCCATTATAAGCATACTCTACTAGTGGAAATAGTTTTGAAATTTGACCAGTGAAATGTGTGTTGTGCTACACATGACTTTTCTAAAGAGGGATGTAGCACTCAGTATTTTCCAACTGTTTGCCCATGCAGCTCCACCCTTCATGTGGTCTTCAGAAAATCTATACTTTAGCTAGGAGAAAAACAATGAGGAAAACAAATAACTTATTTTATAATAATAAGTTATTATCTTATAATAATTTAACTTAAATAAAGAAATAATTTATCTTATAACTCATGGACTGAGTTATAAGATAAATATTTTTTAAAAATTTTAAAAAGTTTGCACCTTCTATCCATCACGTATATTCTCGGTGTTACCTGTGAACCAAAAATGTTCCCACTGTAGGACACAGGTAAGGTGTCCGGCATGGGCCCTGTCTTTGAGGGGCTCATGTCTTAGAGATGTCAATAGATTTTCATGGTTATAAAAATTTAACTTAAAAAATAAAAACATAGGGATTTCAAATTTGCACTCAACACACTAAAATGTCACTTCTCTCCTATATGTGGCTCCTCCTTTTCGTACCTACCCTGGATTAGAATGACCTCAACTCTGCCAGGATGGTGACTTTCACTTGGGTGCTTTATGTTTTAATAAATTTTACTTTGTTTTTTTATGTTCATTTATTGGTGCATTGTAATTATACATTTTGATATATGTCAGGGTATCAACATCATACATGCACACATTGCACATTTAGCCCTCCCTCCAATCCCACCCTATTCCCTCCCCCTTCCCTCCCTTTCATGCTCCGGATAGTGACTGAGTCTTATAGGTTTGTGTATGTACATCATGTGCTATAGTGTGTTTCCCTCCACCCCCCTCCCAACTCCCTCAGTTTAATGCCTTTAAATTTTACTTTGTATATTCAAGGTTTACAACATGGTATTATGGGAATTGACAACCTTTTTTATGAAAAAAATGTGTTCAGTTTGTATTGCATTTAATTAGTGATTTATTGAATATATATATACATACACACGAATATCTAAACTCATGTTTACATAATTACATATAATTATGTCTAATTCAGCAATGTTTTATACATATACATACACACACTCATATTGGTGGATAGATAGATACATACATGCATATATACATTAGTCCCTCAATATCCATGAGAATTGGCTCCAGGTCCCCTGGGGATACAAAATTCTGTGGATACTCAAGTCCCTTATATAAAATGGTGTAATATTTGCACATAACCTAGATGCATCCTCCTTTAAACATGTTTAGCTTACTTATAACACCTAATACAATGTAAGTGACATGTAAATAGTTATTATACTGTATTGTTTCAGTAATAGTAACTTGAAGAAATCTGTACATTTAGTACAGATACATTTTTCTGAATATTTTTGATGCACAGTTGGTTGAATCCATATTATATATATATAAAACATTATTCTATCTGTACCCTCAAAGCAACCAAAACTTTGATTAAACTCCAGTGCCTGCCGTGAAAGTCAACTGTGAAGTCTCAGCTCTGTAATTGCTCAAGAGTAATACAACCCACGCTCTGTCATTCAGTGTGTAATGACCTCTTACCTTGCATCAATATGGAAAATAGCAAGAGAGTGGGTAACACTGGGTGGCTGCAGCCAGTGGGCCCTTCATTCTGTTCCCTGATGGACTCTGTCTGTGGGCCTGGAGCTGCACCAAGATGGCATCGTCTGGACTGTGCGGAGCCATTTGGAGCAAAGCTGTCAGATGAGTTGTGAGCTGAGGTGAGGCAGCACCAACCCCCTGAGAATAGAGGCCACTTTCAGAGAGGTGAGGCCACTTTCAGGAACTGCATCTGACAAAGGAGAAGTACATCTCTAGTAGAGGGTTTTCAAGGACAGGAAACAGGCTGGCAGATTTCTGGAAGAGCTTGTGAGATCTTGAGAAGAAAGGTTTTTGTTATCTGTGCTCCCCTGCGCTGGCACAGGGCCCAGCACACAGTGAGTCCTCCCTTCCTATTGATGGAGGGTGTGAGTGAAACAAAAGCTTGAGTGAAAGACAAATTTCATTTTCCAACATGGGAGCATCTTTGCATTTGCCTCAGCTCGGGGCTGGTCTTGCTGTGGATACTAAGGAAGAATAAGAAAAAATAGCAATTTTAATCAATAACAAAGAATGAGTAACTGGAAAGTCATGAGGAGTCATTTGCATTTGTCTCAGCTAAGATCGATCTGAGTGGCCCCAGGAGACCATTCTCAGGGAAGCGCCCCTCAGCACTTCAGGACCCCCTCACACAGGGCCACCTGAGGCATGGGTCTGGTCCCAAGATCTCTGGTCCCTACCCAACTTCTTTCGGGCCAGTTTGCTCCATGCACTTAATTTATTCCTTCATTTACATACATTTTTGAGCATTCTGACAATATATATCAAGGGCTGGGAAAAGGGTGTAGATAAAAATGATAAATAAGGCAGAGTTATAAGAACTCACAATTGCTGGGCAGTATGGTTGGTACATGTATTTACATAATGCCAGTACTTGGGAGGCTGTAGCAGGAGGATTGCAGGTTTGAAACCAGCAGTGCCTGGTAACTTAGGGAAACCCTGTTTCAAAAAATAAAGATAAAATGGGTCTTGGGGTGTAGCTCAGAGGTAGAGTGCCCCTGGGTTCAATCACCATCACCACACTCACACCCACACCCACACACACCCACATACACAAAAGTGGGATACATAGCAGAGGATGACCTAATACACTCATAGTGGCTCTCCATGCCAGTTAGAGCTGAACTGAGCTTCTGACTTCCAGCAGGGGGCGCTAGGAATGTTGAAAAGAAGCTCTATAAAAGTGATTTCTGTTGGAAGTTTTTTTAGAGCCATAGCTTTGTAAGACCATGCACATAAAGGGGGTGGGAGAGGTAAAGGGCTGTAGACAAATAAGTTTGATAAATCATGAATATTATATCTCTTTCTAGTAAGTTAAAAATGCATGAGTACACAGCAGCTCCTTAGAAATCCTGCAATAAAGAAACCAACTTGTTTATTTAATAGAGGACTTAATTACCCTGTGGGCCTCTCTATGGGGAATGTTGGTCCAGTAGACTTTTCTGAGCTGTTGTGGGTATGCACAGGCACAATGAGGACAGAAAGGACTTTCAACAGAACCCCTCTGAGCCTCTCTGAGATGGAGCAAACATTAGATGTCATTTTGTCCAATCTTGTGGCCAGCCAGCCTACTGAAGAGTCTGCTGGACTGGCCTCCCAGCTTCTCCTTGGTGGGAACCTCAGTACATTGTGCACTGAATTGAAATCTACAACTCCGACTTCTCCCCTGGATGGTGCCTTCGAAGAAATCTGCTCACACCCTTTTCTGGAGGAGATTTGAAAGCATCCATCAAATCTCCTTTTGCCATGGCTTCTGAGAGCCTTGACTCATCAGACCCAGAGCAGCTGTTGAGTCAAATTTTCTCTTGCTCTGCCCAAATGGATTAGAGAAAACACACACACACACACACACACACACACACACACATTAAATGCATTTATTGATTGCATAATCAGTGTGGATTTAATGTGGTTAACAGAATATCATTTATCAAATTCTACACTGATATTTCTCTTTTGGTAAATCTTATTGAATCCAACAGAAATCGGAGTGTAGTGACAGCCTCATCAAGCATTCACGGGTGCTCTGCCACAGGTACTCTCTCAGCAAGTGAGGCTCTCTGTTTATCTGTGTTTTTCCCCAGAGCTTAACTCAGCATTGTTTAATCATTAAGTTGGTATCAAAGGTATTTTTTCTTAATATAAACTTTATTATCCATCCAAGTTACCAATGAGCTGTTTTTTTTCCTAGAACGACAATAATGACAACAAAAATAGCAAGCAATCCTATACCATTGACTGTGTGGCCTTAGTGTTCCAAGTCCTGTAAACAATTTCATGCATACAATTCTCAGGATAACTCTAAAAGAAGATGAAATTATGGGGAAATTATTATCCCCATGTCACAGATCAGAAACTGAGACACAGAGAGGCTAAATAACTTGCCTAGATGATTTGAATAGCATCCCAGGTTGGAGCTTGGATTTGAATCCACGCAATCTTGCTCCAGAGACCATGTTCCTAACGACTATATTATATTACTTGTCTCGGTTGAATTAGTACACACTTGATCCAAAAGGGCTGCAGCACAATTTATTTGGCTGTCAAATATTTAAAGAAATGAAGAATCACCTGAGAATGTGAAAAGTAGGGTGAATTCGTGTAGGCAAATATTAACATTAGAAAATTTACCTGATAAATGCAAACAATTTAGCAAGACCCAAGAGTAATAGCATGGGGAGCTGGGGTGTTTGTTTCCCCTTTCACAAAATAAAGCAGCTAACCTTGCGTTTGTCTCAACAAGTAGTTTGTTTAGCTTCTCAGAGGAATAGCAGCAAATGTAAATAAAATCAATAACAGCTGAAAAATCTTAACAGGTAATGTATATCAGCTTTTCTCTGTGCACCTCAGCCTGTCGATTCTATTTCAAGATACTGCATACATGATTTCTCATTTGGGTTTCTGAGATAGATTGTGTCTCAGCAATATACACATCAAACGTGTTGAAAGTTGGCCCCAAGAAGCAACAGCCACTTGAATTATACATTGCTTCCCAAAGCAATGAGAGCTTAGACCTGCCTGCCTGACTGCTTTTGAAGAATTCTACCCAGAATGAAACACACACACACACACACACACACACACACACACACACCCGTGTGTGTGTTATATGTTTGACAATTCAGAACAACAACAACAACAGCAAAATCTTATGTCTGTGAATAGTCACTGTGGGTAAGAGGATCCCTACCTTTTCTATTCAGTATCCGGCACCGAAGCATCCAGCACCAGGACACTCTAGTGTTTGCCTGCCAGACTGGTCGTGTCCTCAGATCTCAGATGTTTTGCAAAACCAGAGTTGTTATCCTTGCTGATGTCTAATAACCCTATTTATGGCCCAGCTACCATGGAAGTAATTATTAGTATTCTCAGCCTTGTTCTATAAACTCGCAATGGTGTGTTTCATTGTTTGTGGTGTTAGCCTTGGGCCGTTAGACATAATTCTGTTTACGACTATGAAGTCAGGCTGTCCATCCAGAACATGACGGATTATGTATTCACCACATCTGCTGAATCAGCTGGGCTTGTGCAGTGAATACTGTATCCTCATTTGCAGAACTTGATGGGCTTCTGAGTGAACATCCATAGGATTTGGCTTGTAATGTTTAGAACACAATTTATTTCATTTTCCTCAGTTAAATGGATCCCTTATGCTTTCAATTAGCCACAGTTTGTATTTTGCTTTACAAGTTGAAATCCGTTTTTGTTTTTGCTATGGTATAATATCCACATGAGAATCCTCTTTCTTCACCTTGGAGAAAGAAATCCAAGCAACCATTTTTCCCATCCATGGTGAGACTGAGATAACGCATTTTTAGTAAGGCTCAATCAAAATGTGCTATAATCAGCTATCCTTTGGTAGAGTTTTTTTCTGCCACAATTGGAGTTCTAGACCCCTTATAATAAATGTGTGTTTTTTTAATAAAGAGATGTCGATTCAAGAACCGGATTCCTTTGACCTTTAGGCTCTTCCACACACATCCACTGGCAACATGGAGCAGAGAAAATGTGGACGCTCTTATGAGCCAGGTTTGGAAAAGATGCTTATCGCCTCTGTCCACATGCTGGTAGCTCCAAGTTGGTTATGTGACCCCGCTGAGATGCAGAACATTCTGGAAAAGGCAGAGAGCAGCTTAAGGGTTGTTCAAGCAACAATTCTATATTCTTCAAAGAGAAGTACCAATCTTTGGTAGATTCTTCCACACTGTGTTACCTTACTGAGCCCCCATTTTCTCATTTAAAATGAAAGGAACTTAACTTGCCTCACAGATTATTATTTTTAGATGGGGTTATGAACATTGAAAAAATATGTGAATTGCAAAATGCTACACAGGTTTAAACTTTTTAATAATTAATGATAATAATAATAATAATAAATGGCATTAAAGTAAAAATGATTCATTGTCTTTTCCTAGCCTAGGGAATTAGGAGAGTATTTGGGAGCTGCATCATATGATAAGCAATGTGACATTACTTTCATAATTGTCCTTTATCTTCAGAGCTTCTTTTATGTCTGCTGAGATATGCCAACACAGTTCATGGAGTAAAATCTTAGAGATAAGAGACTTTGGGCACACCAGAAAGGTTGACCATCCTATCTACAAATAAAAAAGTTTGACCACTTCCTAGGTGTGTCTTATATAACAATTGCTTTAATTCAAGGTTAAAAATTACCAACCAAAAACAACACCTGAATTTAGCCTCACACAAAATTGTCTCACATAATAATAGCTCTATATACAATAAAACCCAATGTGTGAGGTATAAATGGCCCCTGGTTTCTGTACTATGAGAAAAATTGTAGGGACAGTAACACACAGGTTAAAAGTATGAGGTTGCTGGGCAGTGGCACATACCTGTAATCCCAATACTTTGGAGGTTGAGAAAAAAGGATCACAGGTTCGAGTCCAGCACACTATCACTTATGGAGACCCTGTTTGGAAATAAAAAATTAAAAAGATCTGGGGATATAGGTCAAAGGTAGAATGCCCCTGGGTTCAATCACCAGTGTCACAAGGGGGAAAAAAATGAGGCTTTGAGATTAAAGAAATCTAATTTGAACTTGGCTCAACATTAACCAGTTGTATGAATTTCAGTGATTTATCTATCTGGTCCTCTGTTTTTCTGTATATTCAACAAAAGAGGTTGATAAACTCAAGCGTTTTTTATGTGAGTTGAATTTGATGCTTCTTAAGTATTAGCTGCAAGGGAAGATACTGTTCATACATCATTCTTAATCTTCACAGAAACACTGTAGATTTCTAAAGTCCTACAATAAGGTAGTAATAAAACTGGGACTAGAACCTGGGACAGTCTGAATCCAAAATTCATTCTCATAATCTTTTTTTTTTTTGCCTTTCCGGGTTTAAAACTGTGCCTGGCCATGGCAATTGCTCAATAAATCATAGCAATTACTGTTAATATTTGTGTCTGTGTTCAGGTCAATTGCTAGATGATAGCAGGTATTCTCTTCCCCAGTGATCCAGATATTAGATATGAGTGTTCCCCACAGTGTTAATGGCGCCTTGAAATAATAGCTCTTCCGGAAACCTCTCTTCAGTGACACCAACTCTTAATGGAAGGGAAGGTCGTGGTAGTCCCATTTAATAGATAATGCATAAAACATTTAATTGCAATATACTACATCTGTATTATGTATTTTCACTGTTTTCTAATAGTTTTTATTTTTCTGGCGATGAAGTTTAAATTATGAATTTTCCTCTTTTAAAAATTAATTATGAGGAAGACTAAAACAGAACAAACAAGAATATTCTTGAAACAAAGAATGAAGGATACATGCTACGCAAGTATTCAAAAGTTATAAAAATGAAAACAGTGCTAAAATAATTTTAAGAATAGATCAAAAAGACCAAATACAAAGCTTTAAGCATAAAATCTAAAGTATTATTATGCTAGTGTTTAGAATCAATGAGGAAAAGATAAATTCTTCTGATATACACTGCAAAACCATTCAACTAAAAAATGTTAGGTCTCTTTTATTTCACAACACTCAGCAAACACAATTTCATATGGATTAAGCATTTAAATCTGTAAGGTTTAAAGAAGTAGAAAACACAGGTGGTATCTCTGATCTCATGAAGGGAAAATGCTATTCGAACCAAAGAAATCAATAAAAGAATGTTTAGAGACACACTGTATATTTGGCTATCCAATATATGTAATATATTAAATGTTAAATATTATATATTTATATGTTGTATAATATATAATATTATATAATATGTAATGTTATATGTACCCTTCATTTCTTTTTAGCAACATTCCTGTGAGGGAGATAATACTATATTCAATATATAATACATTAAATGTTAAATATTATATACTAATATAGATTGTAAAATATATATTATGTAATATATAACATTATATAGATAATATTATATATATATATATATATATTTATGAAAAACTGAGACCCAGACACCTTAAGTAATTCAGTAAGTTGCTCAAGGTCACTCAGCTACTGCATGAAAGGACTGGAATTTAAACTTTTGAAAGCTGTGTACTCTTCCCCTCACTTGGCTTCCTCAAGTAAAATAAATAAGTAAATAATCCTAGAACTGTGGTCATGGCATTTGTTTTTTGTTTATTTGCTTGTCTTTTCCTATAATAAGCAGTCATTTACTTTTTTTTTTTTTTTTTTTTTTTTTTTT
>PVJS01016311.1:0-10060 GCA_004027185.1 Glis glis
GAGCTTCTTGATCTTCTGCTCTCGTCTGAGATCGTCGGCCTCCAGCCCTTCGAACTGAAACTTCACCATCGTTTCTCCGAAGAGCTTCCTGATCTTCACATCTTGGACTGGGACTGAATTAGTGGTTGCTCCGATCCTAAGACTCCAGCTCTTAGACCGCTCGACCAGCTACTGGTTCCTCTGACTCTCCACGTGCAGTTGGAACTTGGGACTACATTGCTTCGAACTATAAGCTGATCTGATAAATCCCTTTTTCCATATACTCATTCTGTGAATTCTGTTAGTCTAGTGAACTCTGGCCATTACATCCTCATAACAAATTCTTAAATGTATAGTAAAATATTACTAACCATAAGCACAATGTTGCACAGTGGATCTCTAGACTGTTTCCACCTTGCATGACTGAATCGCAATGAACAGAAATTCTTTGTTTTCCTCTCCCCCAGTCCCTAAAAACCAGCATTCTACTCTCCATTTCTGTCTTTATAATCTCATGCATGATCATGCAATATTTGTCCTTCTGTGGTTAGTTTATTTCACTTAGTATAATGTCTTCTAAGTTCGTCCATATTATAGTATATGACAGGATTTCCTTCTATTTTAGAGCTAAATAATTTTCTAGACGTACATCCACATTTTCTGTATCTATTCATCCATGGATGAGTATTTAGCTTGTTCCTACCTCTCAGTATTATAAATCATGTTACTATGAACATGGAAGTGCAGATATCTCTTTGAGATCCTGATTTCAACTGTTTTGAATAAACACCCAAAGTGAGATTGCTGGATTATAGGGTGTGTGTGTGTGTGTGTGTGTGTGTGTGTAACCTCCATTCTGTTTTTCATAGTGGTTGCACCATTGTGCATTCTCACCAATAAGGAACAAGTGTTTTAAAATTTCTCCACATCCTTGAAACCACTGGTTACTTTTTAGGGTTGTTGTTGTTGTTGTTGTCATTTTCATAATAGCCATCCTAAGAGATGTGAGTTGATCCCTCGCTGTGCTTTTGATATGCAGTTCCCTTATGATTAGTAATGTTAGGTATGTCTTCCTTGGAGAAATGTCTATTCCAATCTTTTGCCCTTTTTTTTAGTCAGGTTATTTGGTTTTGTTGTTGTTGTGTTTGTTTGTTTTTACTACTGATTTGTAAGAGTTTGCAAATATTTCCTTCCGTTCCTATGTTGTCTTTTCACTCTTGATCGTCTCTGTTGCTTTGTGGAGCCTCTTTAGTTTGATGCAGTCACACTTATCTATTTTTGCTCTTGTTGTCTATGTTTTGGTGTCATATACAAGAAATTATTGCCAAGATCATGACAAGAATTTTCCCCGTGTTTTCTTCTAGAAGTTTTATGACTTTAAGTTGTATGTTTAACTTTGTAATCCTTCTTGAGTTGAATTTTGTGTGGAGTGAAGATAAGGATCTAATTTCACTCTTTTGCATGTGGATATTCAGTTTTCCCCAACACCATTTGTTGAAGAGACTGACCTTTTCCCACTTGTAGTCTTGGTACCCTTGTCAGAGATCATTTGACCATAAAGGTGTGAGTTTACTTCTGGGATCTCCTTCCTATTCCATTGATCTTTGTGTATGTCCTTATACCAATGCCATAGTGTTTTGATTACTATAACTTTGTAATACATTTTGAAATCAGAAAGTATAATACAGTTTTATTGCTCCTTCTCAAGACTATTTTAACTAAGGTCTTTCACGGTTCCATATGAATTTTAGGATTATTCTTTCTATTTCTGTTTAATGTGCCATTGAGATTTTGATAGAGATTGCATTGAATCTGTAGGTCACCTTGGGTAGTATGGATGTTTTAAAAATACTAAATCTTCCAATCAACCCATGACCACAGAATGTCTTTCCATTTATTTATGTCTTTAATTTATTTCAATAACATTTTGTGGTTTTCAGTGTACAAGTCTTTCACCTCATTTAAGTTTATTCCTAAATATTTTATTCTTTTTTAATGTTATTGTTGTTGGAATAGTTCATTGTAATTTATTACAAAATGTAACTGAATTTTTATATGTTAATTTTTGCATCCTGCAACTTGGATTGCATTTGTTCACCAGTTCTAATAGTTTTCTTTGTGTGTATGTATGGAATCTTTAGGATTTTCTACATATAAAATCATGTCCTATGTAAAGAGAAGTTTTTGCTTCTTTTTTTTCCAATTTGGATGCATTTTCTAATTTTCTGGGTTTTTTTCTTTTTTCTTAATTGCTCTGGTCTATGACTTCCAATATTATGCAGAATATACGTTGCAAAAATGAGCATCCTTGTCTTGCTCCTGGATCTTCAGGAAAAGCTTTCTGTATTTTACTATGGAGTATGATGTTAGCTTTGGGATTTTTATGTATTGGCCTCTTACTTTTAAATTGTCTATGACTTCCTTGCCTTTTTCTACTTGTGGACATCTGGTATTATAAAGAGTAGTAGAATTTGACAAATGCTTAAATTCAGTTACACATGCAGGACTCAATTCTAAGAGCTTTCTAGCTTTCCAGTTTGTGCACTTCTTCAGTAAATATTGATATGAAAGAGAAGAATTCTAGTCCCTTTATTCTCTCTTTAAATATTTTTTAGAACAATATGGTATTTAAGAGTACCACATTATTTCACAGCCCTATCTTACCACAAATACAGGACAGGACTTATTAAAGGAGATCCCACCTAAATTGGCATGAGTTTGTCTTGGCACCATGCACTTCCTGGGAGCTAGCAGATTTGTTATGCAACTCGAAAGACTGGGCTAATTGTTGACCTGACAATAGTGCAGCTGCAAGCTGAAAAAACACCAAGTCCCCACAGGACAGCTCAAAAAACACACAGTGCATCATTTGTAGCAGGCAAAGTGACTAAATTCAGCTTCACAGGCACAATCAAAAAGTTGACCCATTGTTTCTAAAGGGGGAGAAAAGGTTTTATTATGACAGAATTATGTCTGCAAGTTTAATAAACAAATGTGATTCATGTGATTCCTGAAAATACTAACACTACAAAAGAAGAAAACTGGTTCGTTAATTAATTCTACGGCCAGGACCCATCTTTGTCCACAAACCTTAAAACCTGGGATATGCATTACCTAGACGTGCATTGCCCAGTATGGTATATGGCTGTTAAGCTTGAAATACACTGAGGAAACTGAGAAACTAAATTTTTAGTATGAAAAAATAATATAAAATATTAATCTTTTTTGCCAACATGATGGTACATGCCTGTAATCCCAGCTACTCAAGAGGCTGAGGCAGGAGGATCACAAGTTTGAGGCCAGACCGGACAACTTAGTGAAACCCTGTCTCAAAATAAAAATAAATAATAAAAGGGCGAGGGGCATAGCTCAGTGGCAGAGCATACCTGGGTTCAACCCCCAGTACCCCCCCACACACAAATATATAATTTTAATGTCTATTTTATATTGAAATGATAGTACTTGGGGAATACTAAGTTAAATAAAATTTATTATTGAAATTAATTTTATCTATTTAATTTTACTTTTTAACATGAATTTTAGAAAATTTTAAACTAACTGTGTGGTTCACATATTTCTATTGGACAACGTGACCTAGAGAATTGCTTTCTCCAACTTACTTTTGACACAATAATGGAGTCAAGGAAGGAAAAGATTTCATGACTTGTTTTTATTAACCCTATGCTGTCTAAACAGATATCAATTGCATTTAACTCTTTTATTCAAACCTGTAACTATGCCTGACATGCTCTAAGTACTATTTAGTTATTGAGGATATAGAAATAAAATTCAAGCTCCAGCCTTCCAGACTCTTAGAGACAAAGGAAGCAGTGACCAAGTAAACTAAAAATTGCAACAGTGTGATAAGTTAGGAAAAGATAAGCATGGGACCATGAAAATGCAAAGAACCATCTAACTTGGTCAGCAGGAGAACTGGGGAAGAGATCCCAGAGGCATGAAGAGTCAGACAAGAAATTGCTCATGTTGTGAGCTTAATGCTTCCTTTTTCATTGGTAGTCTATGCACAGAGCCCATGTTGTCTGCATGACATAGAGCCACCACGTTCTGTGGGTTCCTCTTCCCTGGATGGATTCACATCTCCTTGGGCCGACAGCTTGTTCAAATATAAGGAAGAGCAAGATGGTAGCATGCATTGGTGCGTCCCCCAGCTTCATCTCAGGGCTGTTGTCTAAGATCAGTATGTCCTCTGCCTCCCCTTAGTGCTCAGGGTTTCCAGCTTAGGAGCAAGCCCATTCCCATAACTGGGTAGGTGGGACTTTGGCAGGAATTGGCATGCAGGCCTGAATCTTTGGTTTGCTGATCAGTGTTTGTTTATCTCTGCTCAGCTGCCGCTAGTCAAAAAATGCAAGACAATACTTATTTATCTTTTCTTCTCTCTCTCAGCACTGACTCTCTTGATGAGAACATTGGACAGAATAAAAATATGTTTTAGCAGTTCTTCCTTTTAACTCCTCCTTGTACTCGTTAAAACACAAGCCCTCTTACCTTATTTTTTATCCAGAAAATTTTGTACCTTACTCTTGACCCAGAAAGCTACATTGGCTCTATTGGATATTGGCATCCTCTTCTAACTTCATCCAAGTTTCATTGTATTTGACTTATCATCAAAACTCAGGGTTTCCATTACAACATTGCTTAGTTTCAGGGAAGATGGAATGTTGTTCCTTTCTATTACTGCTTCTCTTGTGCTGTTTTGGAATGGTTCTCAGGAAAAAGAAAATCATCTAGTAGAGTCATTTCATCTTGTTACTTAAAGATTAATGCATGTGTTTTAGAAAGAGTGTTCTAATGTAGAAGAAAAATTAAAGAGAGCTATGAAAAAACGGGGTATGTCTTATTTGTTTAACAGATACTGATCAGTGTGATAAGTTAGGAAAAGGTAAGGCATGGGACCATGGAAGTGCAAAGAATCATCTAACATGGTCAGCAGGAAAACTGGGGAAGACATCCCAGAGGCATGAAAGCAGATGCTTGAAGAGGCAAATGCAGATGTGTAAAATACATATATATGCATATGCATACATATATACACACACATATATATAGAAATCTACACATATATATAAGTGTACATATATACATACATTTATATATGTGGACATAATATTTATATCTCACATTTCAGAAAACAAGAAAGAACTATTAAAGTCATGTCTAAAGCACTCAGGAACCAACTTAAAGAGGTGCTCACTGTACAAATATGGAACAAATATGCCCCTGAGGATAATGATTGTACTAGATCAAAATATAAGCGTTTAAATAAATGAGGTTTTAAAATTCCTAATAGACTAATGTGCCACATTGGAGAATGCTCAATATCAGGAAGGATAAATAAAAGAATCCAGCATTTATTCTGTCCTTGCTATATGAACTGTAGCAATAAATAACCAAGTAGTAACTACAGAAATATTACAGCTAATGAATGAAGACTATCATTGACTTGCAGGCCCCAGTAGATTAGTGGATCTGGTCATTGAATATCAGTGGCAGCTAGGGTCATAAAAAAAAGAGACAACCAGACATTGTGTGCACCTGAGAGAAGAACCATCACCTTCCATAAAATATCCAGGCCATGCTGGGCATGGTGGCGCACGCTTGTAATCCCAGTACTTTGGGAGGCGGAGACCAGAGGATCCGGGTTCGCGGCCAGCCTCAGCTCTCTCTCTCTCTATCTCTCTCTCTACTTAGTGAAGCCCTCTGCAACTTCGTGAGACCCGGTTTCAAAATAAAGTATAAAAAATAGGGCCGGGGGTGTAGTTCGGAGGTAGAACGCCTCTGGGTTCAATCCCCGGTACCACACACACACACACAAAAAAAAAAATCCAGGCCAAACCATCAAATAGGATCTGATTAAGCCTCTAGATGAAATTACTAGTTTCAGGAACCATGGGGCTGTAATCAAAAAACACAGTTAGGAACTAGACAAGACAACCTGTTTTCTTCTACAAAAAAAACTATAAAAGATAGAAAAAAAAAAGAATGACACATGGAAGAGGACCTTGTACACTGAAAGAAATTCACGACAAATGAACAAATCGCCACAGTCCTTTTTTGAATTTGGTCTCACATAAACTGCAAAAACATTTGTGAGACTATTGTGTAGTGGATATTTTATATAAAGAAATAATTGTTAATTTTTACGTGTGATAATGGTACTGTGCTTCTTTGTTAATCCTTTAGAGATGCTGAAATATAGATGAAAATATTTAACATCTGCAGTTTTCTTCAAAATAATATGGGAGGAGAGAAATGGGTGAGGACATGAATGAACCACAATTAGCCATCAGTTGGCAATTGTTGAAGCAGGACAGTAGTTACATAGCAGCTCGTTATACTGTCCTCTCTGCCTTTGTAGATGCTGGAAATTCCCTGGTAAAGAGCTATTTTGTTCATTTAACAAAAATTTTAGTGCGTCCAGTCACTGGGCAAGAAGCAGGCCCAAATTTCCTGAGAGATGGCTTCCTCCTTACCTACCTCAGCCTACCTGGTTAATTTCAGGTATCAAGTTGACTGGATTATGGGATACTCAGATGATAAAACATCATTTTTGGGTCTGTCTGTGAGGGTGTTTCTGGAAGACATTGGCATTTGGATCCATGGTCTAAGAAAAGAAGATCCATCCTCACCTAACAGGGACAGGCACTATCTAATCTATTGAGAACCTGGTTAGAACAAAAAGGCAAAGGAGAATCAAATTATCCCTGTCCTCAGGAGCTGAGACAACTGTCTTCTCCTACCCTTGAATGGCAGATATATCCAGGCTGAACGATCCACCGTGTTTCCCTGACCCTCAGGCCTTCAAAGCTGCACTGAGCTCTGCCCCTGGCTTCCTGGTTCTCCAGCTTGCAGATGGCACATGGTGGGTCTCCACAGCCTTCATGATCGCATGAGTCAACTCTCAATCCTCTCTCATCTATCCATCTATCCATCATCTAGCTAGCTCCTATTCTGTTTCTCTGGAGAACTCTGACTAATACAGGCACTAGCAAGTTCTTTGCTATTTTCAGTACAATAAACCCAAATGCTTATTTTTAAGTCATTTTATTATATCATTAATGTTAAAAAATGTCAGCTCACCAATTAAATGCAATGTGGTCAAAACAGTAGATATTTGCAAATGTACCTCCACAAAATGGCCAATAACTAAACAAAAGAAAAACAAAGTGGAACCCAACGTTTTCTGTGCACACAGACACGGTGGAAGAAAAACACACACCTCATTGATGGGTGTCAGTTCAAGTTCATAACCACAGATTTCAACTGAACCTCACATGTAGAAATTATGTGGAAACCAAGTTGTGTGCACCTGGTCCATCTGCCTTCCCTTTCCCATTATGTCAGATGATGGGATATGTTAATTACGGTTATAGTGAGAAGTGATATACAGGATACATGTATATTATTAAAAGGTGGCCTCACTGGATTGCTCAGGATAAAAATTAGTAATAACAATAGTAGTAGCATGTATCAATCAGCTATTGCTGCATAGAAACCAACCACAAAATTGCATAGGATTATTATAAAATGAAAATCGATAGTAATAGTAGTAGTGTTATAAAGAGTCAGCTATGGCTGCATACTAGACCCAAAGTCTCAAAGGCATGCAAATATAAGCATCTATTCCTTGCTTATGCATCTGCAGCTTGGGTTGGGTTCAGATGACTTAGGCTGGATGCAGCTGGGCTTAGCTTTATGCTGGAGTTAGTTTCAGGTCTACTCCATCTTTCGCATCTTCCTGAAACCAACCCATAGGCATGTTCTTCGCATAGCTTTGGCAAAAATGTAAAAGGAAGGCAAACAGCCCAAGTACATCAAGGGCCTCCCATCAGCTAACATCCCATCAAACCAGACAAGTCAAAAGGCCAATCCAAAACAACCAAGGCATAGGGCAATCCCTCAGCACACACGTATTGTTGTTCTTACTGAAAGGCACCAAGAAGACTAGAAGAGCTATTGAGCTTTGGATTGCCTCCTGGCTCCTTGTCCAGGTTAGAGGTCTCTGAAGTCTGTGACATATCAGGAGGTGCCAGTGCAGGGCCTCAAGAGATAGAGGGAGGAAGAAGAGCACAGAACCTCACAGTGAAATCTGAACACATCCCAGGCACTGCTAGAGAACTCTGTGGCTTATTCCTGTTTTCCTTTTCCTCCATCAGGGAGGAAAACTTTCCCAGCAAACACATTCACAGACAGAGACATCCATCCCTCAGGCTAAGACCAGGAAAACTGCAAAGACTTTGTTGACACCAGAGACTGTGATGTCGTGAGCCAAAATCACTACCTGCTGGGCCAAGACAACAAGGCAGTGTTAAGGGGCTGTATTTAGACAAGCACTTGAGCCACCAAGAGCAAGAGAAACCTACCACTGTCAGCCAGCCCCATGGATACACCCGGCCCCCCAAACAACAGCGTCCCCAACAGGAATGTTGATTTAAATTATTCGTGCTAATGTGAGTGAGGGATCAGGCGATGTGATTCTTGGCCGGCTGACAGCAAACTGTGAATGATGTGGTAATGGTATATATATATCCGAGCCTGGATGCTGGAGAAGAAAGGCGGGACTGTGAAGTCACAGCAGGATCTTGCCATCTGCTGCCCTGCTGCGCGCAACACACACAGGGCTATGTCCAGGTCTGTCCAGAGGAGGTAGCCAGACAAGCCCCAGGTGTCCAGAAAAATCCTCAAGCTCCTCCCAGAACATTATCAAGCAGGGAAAAAAAAAAAGTCAGCTCTTCTATTTTAATTACAAGAGATAGAAAAATCACAACATAGACAGCATCTTATCAGGACCCAGGGAAATTTGAGCCATGGCCAGTATATGGGTTCTCACGTTTGCAATCTAACGTGAGAACCTTGTGTGACCTGGCTTCAATGCCCCCCACCTTTATTATAGAGTGGGTGATTCTGAGACACGAAGTAACTTCCTTTCATGAAGCCAAAAAGAGAAGCAATTGTGCTTTGAGTTTTAGGAGAAGAACATGACTCCAAAATCATGGTCATTCATTTCAGAAGGGTTATAATAAGAAATTTACTAATATGAAAAAAATTGGCTTGCAAATTACGGTACAACTGCCCCTCAAAGCGCACATGATTTTCATCATAAGAGATCTAAAGTGGCCCATGATAGATAAGGGAGTTAATTTGGGAAGGAGTTAAGGGACATCATATTTAAAAAACACATCTTCTTGATTCCATGTTCCTCTCCCTAGTGCCCAGCACAAGACTTGGATAAACGTTGTTCAGTAAATATTTCTTTCTTACACATTTGATGGTATTGTTCTGAAGCTGGCTCCATAATGGGAACCTTGTTGGACTTTATAAATTCTAGTTGAGGCTTTCTGATTCAGTGCTATTTGCTGGCTACAGTTAAAGAAAATGCCTCGATGTATAATCTTGTGTATAAATATGTGCACATGCAAAATTTTACTTGGTCAAAAAAAATCGCATCTACTTAGCTTATGGCATGGTATCAATGATGTGTCTTTATTTCTTTTTCTTTTTTTCCCATATGTGCAATTTGTTTTGGCCACAGATCTCCTACTTGGTGTTACCAAATCATAACATTTGGAGCAATGGAAAGATTATGCAGCCGAGGACTTGATTTCTATATAAGATACATAGTTTGATATTGAAGTCATTCATGGTCACAACATGAGTTTTCAAGCAGCTTGAAATAACATGCAAAGATGTGTCACTCCGGCCTAACACAGGCAATGAAGACATCTTGGTAAGACATCTCGTGTCTCACCCCAACACATTCACACAGCATTTGATGACGTGTGCATTTGTGAAGCCCCGAGTGAAATCCACAAGATCCATCCCACTGGTCACATTGAGCATCTTCCAAAGGTTTCTGCTGCAAGATGGTTTAGTCTGATCTCGCGTGCAGTTTTCTGACTTGGAGGCAGACTTCTGGCCCTCTCGCTCTAGGCCTTGGGCTGGCGAGGCAAGGAAAATGCCTTTGCCGTACAACACAGCAGTGACTCAGATTCTATTTTTATTTTTAAGCTTGACGCCTCAGCCCTTAGCGCTTTCTCACTAAATATGTTTCTTTCTGTTCCTT
>PVJS01016311.1:10160-37768 GCA_004027185.1 Glis glis
AGGGAGGGAGGGAAGGGAGGGAGGGAAGAAAGAAAAGAAAAGAAAGAGAAAGAAAGAAAGAAAGAAAGAGAGAGAGGGAGGGAGGGAGGGAGGGAAGGGAGGGAGGGAAGAAAGAAAAGAAAGAAAGAAAGAAAGAAAGAAAGAAAGAAAGAAAGAAAGAAAGAAAGAGGAAGGAAGGAAGGAAGGAAGGAAGGAAGGAAGGAAGGAAGGAAAGAATGAAAGAAAGAAAGAAAGAAAGAAAGAAAGAAAGAAAGAAAGAAAGAAAGAAAAGAAAGAAAGAAAAAAAGAAAAGAAAAGAAAGGGGGAGAGAAGGAAAGAGAGAGGGAGGAAGAAAGAAAGAAAAGAAAGAGAGAAAGAAAGAAAAGAAAGAGAGAAAGAAAGAAAAGAAAAAGAAAGAAAAGAAAGAGAGAAAGAGAAAGAAAGAAAGAAAGAAAGAAAGAAAGAAAGAAAGAAAGAAAGAAAGAAAGAAACACACATACCGCGTTGATTTGGAAAGATTTCTTAAACTATTTAACCGCCCTGAAGACCCTGCTTCCCTTTCCCACACCAAGGGTACCAGAAAGTCTATACCAGAGACATGGCAAAAACACAAGCTCCAGCCCTGGTGTTTTCTTAAAGTATACATTTAGCCTGGGCATTAGTGAGGGGGAAACTGTATGACACCGAATCAGATTTTATAGCAAGGTGGTAAAAAGCAAATCTCTCGGGATCGAATTAACTCTGGCAAATTACAGAAGAAGAAGAAAAAAAAATCAGGTGAGTCGTTTTAAATTTATACCCAAGCAAACAAATTAATTTTGCTGTGATTCCAGACCACGTTTCGCCCTCATCGGAGGGGAAGAAGTAGCTCATTTTTACAGTGCTGGATGCAACAACTGCTGCTCTTTATGCTCTCGATAATTCCTTGAGGTTGCTTCGTTTTTGTTTTTGTTTTTGTTTTTTTAAACTCTAAAAATGTTTGAAATTGAACTACACCCTCATTAGCTGGAAACCTTAAATTGGTAGCAGAGGCCCAACTTCTCTCTTAGACTTTTTTTTTCCCCTAACATCTGACCCCAGCTCCTCCCCGCTCTGCCAGTCCCATTCGATCCCATAAAGCCAGGCACCCACAGCTGAACTTGAGTCCAGACACCATATTTTGGGGAATGACTAAAAATACCAGCCCACCTATTTTTAGCATGGAGAATAAACATTATCTGTGTGTTTCTTGGGCTCCCAGGAGATTGTTTTTAGTCACAGAATTGAGTACCCCTCCTTCCCGCCTTGGATTATTTTTAAAATGCAGGCTCAGAAATAGCCCACATAGAGAACATCGAAGGCCTGACTGCCCTCAGAACTAGAAATACACTGTCCAGAATCAAAACCGATGCAGGAAACGTGCAATCAACAAAAGCCGAGGCCTGGAGATCAGACACATTGGGGTGAAGGTTTCTGCACTCCAATATGGTGCAAAAGGCTGATGCCTTGGGTTTAAGAAGTAGTGACCTATAATCTATAAAGTGAGTGGGTTGAGAAGTCATAATGGGAATTGGGGTGGGAGAGGGAATGAATTGATGAGGTGGACAAGATTGGAAGGCCCCTTCAGAGGCTGGGAAGAGCCTCAGTGAACTTGGCTAACTGGGAATATTCAGAGGAACTTAAAGTGCATGCCTGTAATCCCAGTACTTAGGAGGCTGAGACATGAGGGCCGCAGGTTCTAGAGCAGCCTCAGCAACTTAGAGAGACTCTCAGAGACCTAGCCAGACCCTGTTCCCAAAAATAAAAAATAAAAAGGGCTGGGAGTGTAGCTCGGAAGTAGAATGCCTATGAGTTCAATCCCTAGTACTGAAGGGGGAGAAAAAAATTTTAAAAAGGTGCATGTTGTTTCTATTGCTCTTAAAACGGTTGGGTCAATTCACATTAAGTCTGCAATGATACTGGTGAAAAAGAAAGAATGTACGCCCAGTGTCACCCTTAGAGGGGTCACTATCACAGGTCCCAAGCTCTAGAGAGTTCCACTCTGGGCCTTGTCCAGCCACAACCCTCTCTCTAGGATGAGATGTTCACAAAGCCAAGGGGATGTGTCCACCACTGGCAACCCATACTTACCCTCTGCTGTAGGTTAACTTGAGTCTTCCCCAAATTCATCCGTGGAAGTCCTAACCCCCAGTACCTCAGAATATGACCTTATTTGGTAACAGGGTCTTTACAGATGTGATCAAGTTAGGATCAGGGTAGGCCCTAATCCAAAATAGCTGGAATCCTTATCAAAAGGGTTGTCTTATGACACAGACATGCACACAGGGGAAATGCTATGGAAGAGAAAGGCAGAGATCAGGCTGATGTGTCTACGAGCCAAGAAACACCAAAGATTGTTGGCAAAACACCAGAAGCCAGGGAAGAGGCTTGGAATAGATTCTTCCTCCCAACACTCAGAAGGAACCAATTTTACTAACACTATCCTTGGACTTGCAGCCTACAGAATCAGGAAACAATATTCTGTTGTTGAAGAAGTTTCGTTTGTGGTACTTTGTTACAACAGCCTTAGCACACTAATACACCCTCCTAGAAACGCCTCACTAGCCAGGACAAGAATCCCTTGAAATGCCTCCAGAGCCAGCTGAGGCCCGGATGCCTCTGGTATGTGCCTTCTCAGCTCAAGTGGTGTCTGAGAGACAGTGTTCATGTGGCTTGCACACAAGAAAGGCTGGTACAAGAAGGAGCTGGAAGTGGAAAGAAAAGGTCTACAGGCCTGGGCTGAGCTCAGCTCTCCCCACACAGCCAATCCAACAGAGAATTAAGTTAATCCACCTTAAGATTTTAAGAATTCTAAATTTGCCTTTCAGGTAAAGATGAAGGTGCATGGGTCAAGATAGGAGGCTAAATTATACTTCTTATGAATGGCTTATTAGCCTGGTTTCTAACTTTTGAATGGTCTGGCCTGGGGTCCGTGGGCCTCCTTTTGTACTCTGGCCTTGGTCTCCCAAAGGTGAGGAGAGGGTGGGCCCATTGGTTTCATACAAGATGCCACAGTCGGTGCTCAATCTGAAATCAACCTCCACCCAGCATCAGCCTTACCTTTGGAAATGCAACCATCTTACGTCCAGGGGGAATCCAGTGCCCTCCTGCCTAACGAGACTCTATTTGCTTTTCGAAGAAAGACATGTTGAAGGCAAATTCCTGAAAATAAAAATTCTTTAGCCAAAATCCCCACCAGAGCTGATTTTTAAGACATCTATAAGTTCTGAGGGGAAAAAGGTTTTGGAAAGGTTCAGTTTGGGCAGTAAAAGTCCCTGGGGGCCCCCTGGATTCACTGCTGCTCAGTTCCTCAGCTCACCACGAATATCCATCCAAGAACACTTATCCTCCATGTCAGAAGCCTGCCCTCAGCTCACCCAGAGAGCTGTCACGTGGGAAAGTATGTTGGAGGAGACGGTATGAACATCTATCAACTGATACATGACCTGAGAGCCTAAAGTTTGAAGAAAACTGAATGTCAGAGACACACAAATCTACACACATAATGATACCAATTGGATTCTATTCCTGGGGAGCAGACGGTGGGGGTGAAACCTGACTTTAAGAGATTTGTAACTAAAACAAAAGCTTTTTGTTTTTTAAAGGAGATTCTTAAGAAAGATAAGGAAGTTGGGATGGTTGAGCCGATGGCTCAATCAGGCCATAAAATGACCCCCAAGCATATGCAGCAAGGAGAATGAAGAAGTAGCACTAACCTGGCAGCCATGGTAACAGCTGTCTGTAGATCACGGATGAGATAATATTCCAAGGGAAGAAACTGAGAATATCCTGGATACAATGCAGAGAAGAAACAGCTTTATAAAAATATTTGGAGCCGGGGTGGTTGGTCATGCTTATAATCCTAGTACTTGGGAGGCTGAGACAGGAGGATCGCAGGTTCACGGCCAGCCTCAGCAGCTTAGCAAGACCGTCCACAACTTAGGGAGACCCTGTTTCCAAATAAAAAATAAAATAGGGCTGGGGTGTAGCTCAGAAGTAGAATGCCCCTGGGTTCAATCCCCAGTACTGCAAAAAAAAAAAAAGTTGGGGACCTGGTTGTGAGAACCCAATTAACATTTCAATAAGAGGCCAGGCTCTATTAACATGTAAATACAATAATCCAAGAGCAGAACAAAGTTATGTAGGAATAGATGCTAGGGTCCCATGCCTATTGGATTATTTGCTCCCATCTTTTAAATAAAAATAGATATTTTTAAAAAAGAAAAGAGAACTTGTTTTCTGAACTAGTGTTTGCCTCATGAACAGTCTTCCCCATTGCCTTGGAAAGCAGGAAATAGTTAATAAAAAAAAAAGCAAGCAAGCAAGCAGACCAGTTCATAAAAGTGGGCAACAGACTCCAACACCTCATATTCTCACTGCTTTCCCTTATAAAATAATAGAAAAAGCATCATAAAATCAATATTAACTTATTTAAGTAGCTGTAAAATAGCTCTCTGGTCATTTGGTCCAACTATAAAATTATCTCAGCATCTCAGCCCACTGCCAGTCCTTAGAGAGCTATCTACTGTGGCTGTCTATTAGTCCTTAATGATAAATACTTTTACAACTCCTGGCATATCTGTCTTAAGGTTGGAGGGGAGGTTTTCTTAAGGCAAACATACAAGGTATTGCAATGAAACCCTTTCCACATCACCAAAAGCTCCTCTATCCACTCCTGCACAAGGCTCTTTCCCAAATAAAACACCACGAAGTGTTGCATAGCCCTTGTGATAGCTAGAAACTTACTTCTCCAAATTTTTTATACTTTTCTTGATAGACTATAAATATTAAATCATACAGATTCCCTGACATGGCAGTTGTCAGGTCAAAGAACAAGGCATACACATAATTTCCCAGGCTTTCTGTTTTGTGTTTGGAGAAACAGCTTGCAGCTCCTCCAAGCCAGCTTATGCTACTAAGATTATTTTTTCTACCTAGTTACAGTCTCTTCTTTAATATATTCATTTATTGGTGCATTGTAATTATACATTTTGATACACATCAGGGTAGCAGCATCATACATGCACACATTTAGTTACAGTCTCTTGATCACAGTCCCCTAATTTTGTAGGTACATGTTAGAAATTTCCATCAGACCTCATGGTCAGGAATGGTTCTGCTTTTCTGAGCAACTGGTTTGTTTCTTTTATAATGGACACCGTGATTCATAATGACTGATAGTGCTTCTCTCTGTCTTGGGTGCCAGGCCACCTGTCAATCCCTCTTATACCCTTGCTAGACAATTTTTCTACCTTCATTGTTCCCCTTACTCCAATTATCTTTAGTCCTTCATTTTATTTTCTAATTATATGATTTTGCCCTAATTTTTTTGTGTGTGGTACTGGGGATATAACCCAGGGGCATTCTACCTTCGAGCTACACCTCCAGCCCTGTTTCTTATTCTTTATTTTGAAACAGGGTCTCACTAAGTTGCGGAAGGCCTCATTAAGTGGCTGAGGCTGGCCGCGAACCTGTAATCCTCCTGTCTCAGCCTCTCAAGTACTGGGATTACAAATGTGCACCACCACGCCCGGCTCCTGATTTTTTTTTTTTTTTTTTTTTTGCAGTACCGGGGATTGAACCCAGGGGCATTCTACCTCCGCGCTACAACCCCGGCCCTATTTGTTTATACTTTATTTTGAAACCGGGTCTCACAAAGTTGCGGAGGGCTTCACTAGGTAGAGAGAGAGAGACAGACAGACAGAGCTGAGGCTGGCTGCGAGCCCGGATCCTCTGGTCTCCGCCTCCCAAAGTGCTGGGATTACAAGTGTGCACCACCACGCCCGGCTCTGATTTTTATTTAATAGAAAAAGGTAGTCCTTAAATTTTTATCTTCTGTCTTAAGGCTAGCACACAAAATTATTTTCTTCATGTTCCCCTCTTCTCAACTTGAGCACATTTTTCTAGGAAACCATTACAGATAACATGACTCAAGCATTTCCAAAAATATACCCATCCTTACCTCAACTTCTCCACCCTTACGTTAAATCAGCATTCATCGGCACATATCCCCTATGTATAGCTAGGTCTCCAGGATATCAAAGTTGGCTGTGTGTAGTTTATCTCCCTCATATCTCATATTCCTCCATGCTTGCATTTACTTTATTTCTCCTAGGCTAGGAAAAACTCTTTGTGATTGGAGATTGTACCCAGATAAGCATGACTTGCCAGTTAACATCCTCTTGATTCCTGAGTAACTCAGGTTGCCAAGAAGGCACACCATTAGCTGTTACTCTTAATAGTCTGCATAAGATAGGTTATGCTGCAATAACAAAATAAAACAAAATCTCAGTGGCTTCACACAACAACAAAAAAAGTCTATATATCACCCATGTACAACATGCTGCAAGTCGAAAGGACTCTCTGGAGCAATCATCCTCCGCAAGGTGTCTCAGCAATCCATGCTGCTTTGATTTATGAGGCAAATTCATCAGAACATGAGATGCATCCATGGTCAAAAAGATAGGAAAAAGAAACAGGAGCATTGCAGAGGGGCTGAAAGCAACCTATTTCTCACAGCCTTGCCTAACTGCTATAGGACTAGGAATACAGTCTCCATGTGTCAAGGAGGACAAGAAATCCAGATGTTAGCTAGCCCTAGTAACGCCTACTGCACATGCCTACTTTAAAAAAAAAAAAGGAAAGAAAATTCAGGTTGCTAACTTATCACCAAGACTAAATTCAAAAAGGTTTTACTAGATAAAATTACTTTAAGTTATTAAATCCATCAATAAAAACCTTCATTCTCTGATTGAATCACTCTTCTTGTCCAAAACCTGTGCTGGTGTTCCATTGGCTCAGGAACCTACACCTCTCACCTAAGCAATCAGAACCTTTCAATCTCAGCTTCTCTTTACAGCTTTGCTTCCAAATCCCTCCCCCAAAGAGCATTTTTCTCTAAACAAATGAGACAATGCATGTTTCCCTACATATGCTTTGAGATTCCTATTTTAAAATACTATAAGTTCAGCTAGGCACAGTGGTACACACCTGTAATCCAGTACTTGGGAGGCTGAGACAGGAGGATTGCAGGTTCACGGCCAGCCTTAGCATCTTAGTGAGACCCTGTTTCAAAATAAAAAATAAAATTGGGCTGTGAGTATAGCTTAGAGGTAGAATGCCCCTGGGTTCAATCTCCAGTACCCCGCCCCGCACACACACGTACATTCATTTAAAGCTTTCGCAGTGAGCTCACTCTCAGTGTCATTTGCTAACCACAAAATTTATCTATTCAACTTGTAGAAGACAACCAACTTAACTCCTCCTTTTTTGAGCTCACTACCTCTAATATTTTAAACAATTGCGCAGAATTACTACTTCCTCAACAGGAGGAGTGGTTTACTATGCAAGGTGCTCTCCTCTAGAATAAAAAGTATGAAAAACAAACTTACAACAAGCCTAAATGGAAGAACCTAGTCTTTACTTTTTTACTTTCTAGCCTAATTTGAAGAATTATAAAGATAACACACTCTTGTTTTAACACCTCCAGCCATTTTTAGAAATATGTGATGTTGATAGCTAATATTTATCACATGCCGGGTAATATCCTGAGTGCTTTATGTAAATCATCTCATTTAATCTTCACTATAACCTATGTGATAAGAATTATTATTATCTGCATTTTATAGACAAAGAAACTGAGGCGTAAGAAAATTAAGTAGCTTGACTAAAGTAAAAACGTTATTAAGTGGTCAAACTACAATTTGACCAAATCACCAGCTCAGGAATCAAAAAGTCCTTATAATTCCACCCTACTGAAAAATCCCATGCTTTGTTGGACATTTCAACCTGAGGTTTTAAAAAGAACAAAAAAAAATATAGGGAGCTCCTTCCAAGGATATCATCAACCTAGAAAAGTCTCAACTCTACACTCTTTTTTGTGCTGGGGATTGAACTCAGGGGTGTTCTATCTCTGAACTACACCCCCAGCCCTATTTATTTTTTATTTTGAAACAGGGTCTCACTAAGTTGCTAAGGGTCTCACTAAATTGCTGAGGTTGTCCTCAAACCTACAATCCTCCTGTCTCAGCCTCCCAAGTACTGAGATTCCAGGTATGCGCCACGTGCCCAGCTAACGTAGTTTTTGAGAAGCATGTGTAGCACCACCTGTCCAGTTCCTCTGTCCCCCAGGTCGACTCTCCCACCTGATGTCCCTCTTTTGGTTCAAGGTGCCAATCTCTCCCTCATGTGAGAGTACTTTCCAAATGTCATGTGTTCATTTCATATTATTATTAATAAATAGTAATAGAAGTAAACTTGTGTCCTTGAAGGGCTGACACAAATGACCACTAAACCACCAAGCAGATTTGCTCACTACCCACTGAAGACAGGCAGCATGAAACCCAAGAGCTGTATTCTGAGTTGAGAAGAAAAGGGAAAAGCTGAGTTTAGAGAAGGCTCAACCAGAAGGCTGCTGTTCTGAGCCTCTGATGGATGTTCAGAGAACGGAGCGAGAGGAAGCAATGGACAGAAATCTCTGAAGGACCAGATGGACCCAGCCCGCTGGTTACACCCACTCATCATCTTAAATCTAAAAGAACATCCAGAAATCTAAAAGAACGAACGTTGTGCCGCAATATGGAAACACTGCCCTCACCTTTACACTTGAGGGTATCCTAAAAGTAAGAAGTTCTTAACTTAGGGGAAGGTCACTCTGAGAATCTGTGACAGCAATAGGCCCTAACCACAGGCGGGGAAAACCATACATGAACCATATTCCATATGTAACTTCAGGAGGTTACTGGTCACCAAATGAAAAGCCAGTGTCGTCAGCAGTAAAGAGAAGAGGATGGGCAGTGCCCTGTGAGACAGCCATGCCTTCCGCGCCTTCACAGAGCACAGGGGAGAAAAGAGTTGGACTGACTCACTTCCTAGTGGCCTACGTGTCCTTTTGTTGGGATAAAGCAAGAAGACTGATGAGGAAGACACAGAGCTGAGTAGCCACAGCCAGCTGGTCAGGCTGCCTTGTGTAGAGTACAGAAAGCACTTCCATCCACTAAACTCTGCTACACACTGCTGATCAGTTGCCACTGTGATTGTCCATGACATCTACAAGGTGAACAGCACCCTCTGGGGTTGTCTCAAGGACAATCCTTAAAGTCCGTGCAAAGCCTGGAACACCCAGAAGGAGTGGCGAACTAAAGAAACAATATTTTCACTCAAGCGGGAAGCATGCTAAGGATCTTCTACACAAAAGGCAACGACCAGCAGTTCTCCACCTCGCCCAGGGACGAGGTGAAGCAAGAAGGCTGCAGGTGCAGCATGAAAATGCAGGCTGCAGAGACAGAAGCAGCTGCCCAACAGGTGTAGCTGGAAGACAACCTGGGGCTGCCTAGGATGGCGGTGCATTTCCTTTCTTGGGATTGGGGAACCCACGTCCATTTGCATGTGCATACCTGCCCTGGCTTACACACTCACAGTTCTCTCTTAATTATGTATACATATGAAATTATCAACGTCAATCTCAATATCACGTATGGGGAAGGGGAAGGGGGTGGGGGATGGGGAGCTCACTAAGTGCTGTGTGCATGTATGCCCCATCACTCTGAACTTCATTATGATGTGAGACTACAATGCACCAATAAAAGTATATTAAAGAATTCTCTCAAGTTTGTGAGGGAATGCCAGACTTGCTTTTCCTCATCTAGCCAAAAAATAGTTTGGATGCATAAAGAGTAATAGATTTGAGGTTGCTTTTTTTTTGGTTTTTTTTTTTTGCGGTACTGGGATTGAACCCAGAGGCATTCTACCTTCGAGCTACACCCTAGTCCTATTTTTTTATTCTTTATTTTGAAACCGGGTCTCACTAAGTGGCAGAGAGCCTCACTAAGTAGCTGAGGCTGGCCGCGAACCCGGATCCTCCGGTCTCAGCCTCCCAAGTACTGGGATTACAAGCGTGCCTTGGGTGTGCATTCCAGTCCTTATTTATCAGTGGCGGCTTTAGGAAAGTCCATTAGGTTCTTTCATATCTCAAATTAAATGTCACCTCCCCAGACAAGGCTCCCTCATGACACACCAAAAAAGGTTTCCCACCATCCCACCAGTAAACTCCATTTCAGTCCACTTACTGGTTTTCTTCCTATCACTTGCTACAGCTTGCACTTCTCCACCTCTTGTTTTGATTTCTGTCGCCCCCATCAAAATATTAGAGCCACCGAGAAGGACACGGATGGTTTTAATCACACTCATGGGTATTCCCAGCACCCAGAGCCCCGCTCGGCATATGGCAGCTCGTCAGTGTTGAATGAACCCGTGAACCTTTCCAAGCCCCCACCTCATGTGTCAATCAGAGGTCGGCCACAAGGACTGAGGAACGCCACGTGGCAGAAGGGGCTTGACTCGGTCTCCTGGCTCGTCGTCGCCAACAGCAGCATCCAGCAGAGCCAAATGCAGAGAACTCTGGCGTTTGCAACCTGTTCCCATCAAATTCTCTTTGCTGCTTGTATGTCATAATTTACTGTCCCTGGGGAAGGATGGGACTACAAGATGGGACAGAGAGGCTTCGGGACAGGGTGGGTGATGGAGCATTTCTACCGCAGGCATCCATCACGTTCCCTCAGCACTAAATATCTGGGTGATGCAGAGCTTGAAGATATTCTTCATCATTACCGGATCACAACAAGACCCGTGATCACTCGCTTTCCATGTCAGCTTGACGAGGCTACGCGCCCAGTTGTTTGGTCAAAGGCTGGTCTCTCTGTTGCTATGAAAATATTTTGTAGATGCGATTCACATTGACATTAAGTAAAGCCCTCTATAATATGGATGAGTTCCATCCAATCAGTAAAAAGCCTTAAAAGCAAAGACTGAGGCTCCCTGGAGAAGGAGAAATCCTGCCCCAAAACTGTGACATAGAAATCTTACCCCAGTTGCCAGCCCGCCACCTGCCCTATGAATCTGATGCACCAACCCCAACCATTACATGAGCCAACTCTTTTTATTTTTTCTCTTTTTTTGTGGTACTGGGGATTGAACCCAGAGGCATTCTACCTCTGAGCTATACCCCAGCCCTATTGTTATTTTATTTATTCATTCATTCATTTGGGGGCTCGGGGTTGAACCCAGGGGCCTTCTACCTCCAAGCTATGCCTCCAGCCCTTTTTTATTTTTTATTTTTTGAAACAGGGTCTTGCTAAGTTGCTGAGGGTCTCCATGTTGCTGAGACTGGTCTTGAACCTACAATACTATCTCAGCCTCCCAAGTACTGCGATTATAGGCATGTGCCATCACGCCCAGTCTATTTTTAATTTTTATTTTGAAACAGGGTCTCATTAAGTTGCTGAGGGCCTCACTAAGTTGCTGAGGCTGGCCTCAAACCTGCAATCCTCCTGTCTCAGCTTCCTAAGTACTGGTACGGTTATGCGCCACCACACCCTGCTATGAACCAACTTCTTAAAACTTCTCCTCTCTGTCTCCCATACACACCCATACAGACACACGTATGTGCTAACGATAGTAGATTAGGGATCCAGATGTAGACAGATCCTATTGCCTCTGATTCTCCGAGAGCCCCAGCCCTGATCCAGAGCCACTGTGACATTTCTCAGAAGTTGTGATTGTTGCATGAAGAGACTCTACGTTTTCCATCAGGCTGAAAAGCTGCTGTTTCATTCTCTCCCCAGCAAAAACATCAGGGTGCTCAACGGGAGGAGCAGCCTCCGGCCTCCGGAGTGATGCGGGCTGAGTGTCCTCTGAACTCCTCAGAATCCCTTCTCCCAGGCCACCTCCCTGTTAGTCAGAAAAGTCAAAGTTACAGTTTAGAGCCCTGAAAAAGTTCCTCGAGTGGAGAAATGAAGAGCTCCTCAGAGGTCTGACGCAAATGGAAAAGTTTTTTTCCGCCCCCGTTATCCCTCTGGGCGCTTTCACCACCTGGAGGGGGGGCCGTGGTCCATGAGCGAGCACTGTAAGTGCCTCTCATTCCCTCTCCAATTCCATTTTTTTCATCTCTTTTCTAAAAATACAGGGAATTCTATGACTCTTTTCTCTGCTTCTGAAATACTCTCTGCAGAACCTAGTACTTGCAAAGCGGTGATTATGAATGACTAAACAGCCATGCATATATTTCTGGAATACTTGGAAATGCCTCTGTTATTTTTGGATGTGTGTGCTTGTTCAGGTTATTCTGGCAATGGGCAGCTACCAAAAAAAAAAAAAAATCCTCCCTGATAAAAAGCCTGTAGCTCCACCTACTGCCTTCCCAAAGAAGACAACAGGAGTTTCAGTGCTGAAACCCAAAAACTTCCATCCAGTTAAACAGCTTCGCTTTCAAAGCACATTTAGTTGCTTTCGGTAAAAGTAAGCTAATATGTTTCTACCACTAGCAAAACAAAGATATAGATAATAGATAGATAGATAGATAGATAGATAGATAGATAGACAGACATATATATTAACATACATTAGGCATTACTAGCAAGAGGGGGAATAGAAGGCAAGCAAAGAATAAATAGAGGATTTTGAAACATCTATCAACGTCTTGGTCAGTATCTGTTGAAAAGTGAGATGATCAGAGAGGTCCTCAGAGAATACACAACTTCAGGGGACACTGACTTTAAAACAGGCAAAATCATCAGGAACACGAGGACTGGTGGTATCAGGGCATCTTGTTTTGCCTGGAATGGAAGGAAATGATGAAATGGGAGCTGGAGGCAGGAGAGAAGGGACAGGATCCAAGTCTTTAAAAGGTCCTTTTAAAATGGTCCAATCCTCAACTTCCTTGACTTTTCTCGTGGCTCACTCGCACAGGATCTGGTCCAAGAAACAATTTCCGATGGAATTAATTCTTTTGTTTTGACTATTTCCACTGCTACCAAACCTCCGAACCAATGCCCTTCCATTACAGCACACTTTCCTGTCTGATTTCTAGAGCCTCGATCACAAGAGACCATGCTATTCTCAGGATGGGATTGAGAAGTGCCAAGAAGGAAACGTCTTTCCTTTTCTTCTCTTTCTTATTCTTCCTGTGGGTCTCAAATGCTTTTCAGGCACAATCTAGCTTTCTCCCACAGCTAATAAGATAGAGCAATACACTTAGCCCACTTCCTATTTTAAACAGTGAGGCACGGCTGAGCTAGGTAACCAAAGAACCACTCAGTATTGTCCAGGTATACAGCCTCTTTGTTGCTCAGTCTAAAGGGTGTTTGTTTTAATTAATCACATTTAACGTGTGTGTGTGTGTGTGTGTGTGTGTGTGTGTGTGTGTGTTTTACTGGGGATTGAACCCAGAGACATTCTACCACCAAGCTACACCCCCAGCCCTATTTTATTTTTTATTTTGAAACAGGGTCTTATTAAGTTTCAGAGGACCTCACTAAGTTGCTAAGGCTGGCCTTGAACCTGTGATCTTCCTGCCTAAGCCTCCCAAGTACAGGGATTACAGGCATGTACCAATGAGTCTGGCTCAGATTTAACTATTTAAAAGAATATATAGGTCTGATTTCATGGCAATGCAATACTATCTTGTAATGATACCACATCAATAACAACCATGTTTTTTACTTTTACACGCTGGGATAGTTTTTTTTAATTTGGACAACTTTTTAATTTGATATAATTTTAGCCCTCCATAGAAGTAGCCAGAGTAATTCTAATACTTCCCATGTATCCTTTACTTAGATCCAAGATGGTGCAAAAATTTTATCCCATTTTTATCATTTTCTCTTGAAATATGATTTTTCCAACTCATTTGAGAATAAGTTGCAAACATCATACTCCTGTATTTCTTAAAAGAAAGATATCCTCTTACACAACCACAATTAATGAAATATAGATTTAATATCCTTGTAATTATACTGTCTAATCCACAGTCCACATTCAAATTCCACCAACTGTCCCAACAATGTCCTTTTTAGCTATTTTTTATTCTACTCCAAGATCCAATCCAAATTCACTTTTTTCATTTCATTGTCATCTATCTTTGTTTTGCTTTATTTTGGAATAGTTCTTCAGCCATTATTGTTCATGACTTTTACATTTTCAAACAGTCTAGGCAAGCTTTTCCCAGCAATCTCTGCATTTAGGGTACGTCGCCTTTGGCATGACTGTCGCAGAATGATGTACTGTTCTTCCCAATATATCACATCAAGAGTTAGAATAATGACTTTGATTACTTGGTATGAATGGTGCCCGTCAGCTTTTCCCATTCTACAACTATCATTTTCCCTCCACAATTAATTACTAATTTGGGGAGAGAAACTTCATGAATATGTACTATTCCTCATAAAACTTCTCCTCCTAGTTTGGCATACACTGCTGATTTTTCCCTGAATTGATTACTGATGATGGTTTCAAAACAGCAATTTTCTAACTCCCTCATCTCTCCTACATTTACTAGACAGCGTACCGTATTCCAGTATCACCTTCTAGCTAGGAGTTGCGAACCAGAAACGTACTGGCCACGACCCACGCTGCTTCTTGATTTGAAGGATTTTGAAAAGTTTGTGAGTATTAAATCCTAAAGGAAAATATTAAAAACCCTCCAAACCTTTAAGCAAATTCTTTCAAAAATGTAAAACTACCAAATAAAAACAAAAATTAAAGACTGAGGAGGGTGTGGTGATACACGCCTATGATCCCAGCTACTCCAGAGGCTGTGGGAAGATCAAAAGTTCAAGGCTAACCTCGGCAACTTAGCAAAATCCTGTACCAAAATAAAAAATAAAAAGGGTTGGGAGGGTGTAGCTCAGTGGTAGAGCACTTATCTAGCATGTGCAAGGCCCTGGGTTCAATCCCCAGTACTATAAAAAAACAAAAATTTTAAACTCTACCTATTATATCTAACATTGAATTATTTGGTTGGGAAAAGGAAAGTTATCAGTTAAAAATAAAGTAAGAGACGATTCTTCTTGTTTGACTCTTCAGATAGACGGGAAACTTCAAACATCCGGAGAGGTGGTCTGACGGAGACCAGAAGACCCTCCCCACAGAGTCTGGGAATCAGAAGGAGCTTGTCCCGACAGATCGTTACCTGAGAATTCATCTGATAGAGTCCTAAGACTCAAGGAACCTGGAATGATCGTGTAATTCACGCCCACCCTGGCCCCTTTGCACAACAGGCTGCCACGGTCTCCTCAGATGAAAAATGAGCTTGCATTGAACATCTTCAGAAACTCCCACCCTCTGACAAGCTCAGCTATCTCTCCCATCATACGGGATGGTATATCTAACCAGGGCTCTTCATTCCCCCTTTCTTTCAGTATTATCCTCAGGGTAACTGTCCAGCGACAAGGTATACTAGCCCCTAGAAACATGCACATTCTTGAACTCTATGAGAGTTTGGTTTATTTAGTAAATATTCACTCCCTTACCCTTCCTCTGTGAGTGAGGTTTACTTTCCTATCCAATGGCTCTGGCCTTGGCCAGGTAATTGTTCTGAGCAATGGGGTCCTAAGGGAGACCGTAAGTATGCTTCCCCAATGTTGCTTTGGCCTCTGTATGGTTTGGATCTGAAATGTGCCCCCAAAGCGCATGCGTTAGGCAGTACAGCAGTGTCCAGAGGTGGGCTTTTAGAAAATGATTGGATCACTCCCATTAGTGGATTAATCCATTGCATGGATTCATAATTTGCATGAACTACTAGATGGTAACTGTAGGCAGGTGGGACGTGGTTGGAGGGAGTAGGTCATGGGAAGGTATGCCCTGGGGACTATATCTTCCCTCCTCTCCCTATTCTGAGCTGTCATGAGCTGAGCAGCTCTCCTTGGCCTCACCCTTCCCCCATCATGTTCTGCCTCTCCTCAGACCCAAAGCAATGGAGCCGGCCAACCATGGAACTGAAACCAAAACAAACATCGCCTGCTCTAAGTTGTTCTTATCAGGGATTTTGGTCACAGCAGTGAAAAGTTGACACCGCCTCCCACACTCCTATGATAGTCATGAGGAGACCATACCTCACTGGGCACCACCTCATTAGCATAAGACCCCAGGAAAAATACACGTGGTACAGATTAATTCACAGCCTGGATCTCAGACCTGATAACCAGCAAGCTATGGTAGTAGAGTCACCCATCTGAGGCCACTTGTGACCAGCAAAACCACATCTCCCCTGCAGACTCGTGAGCATGAAGATAAATGTATATTACATTGTTTATATATCACTCAGTTTGAGGATGGTTTGTTATGTAGTGTTACTGTGATATACCTGACTAATACAAATACCATACTAAAGTCCTTTTCTACTACCTTCTTTTGGTTAGATAACCCCAGCTCAGTATCACCTTATCATAAGGTTCTATTTTTAAATTATTCAACTTTCTTTTTTTTATCTTATCTATGTTAAAAAAAACTCCATCTCTGCTTTGTGATTTAAGGAACACCTTTTCTCCATAAACCCTATTGAAGAACGGGGAAGCTGACTTTGAAGCATTTGTTTAAACCTATGGCATGACAACTCAAAAAAAAAAAAGAAAATCTAAATGACTGGTAGAATAGACAGAATAAAACTACCAGCAAAATGCACACCCCAAAATATATGCTCATAAAGTCTTTCCAACTATCATCACAACAAACCTGGAAGGAAATTAAGTATTATTCTACCCAGGGCCAAATCCCAGGGCCCCATGCTTAGAAGGCCCCTGTGCCTGGCTCAGTGCTTTGCTGTCACTACCTTTAAAGTACTCTTAATTGTCCTAACAAGGGACTCATGAATTTTCATTTGCACAGGGTTCCAAAAATTATGTAGTCAATGCAGGTTCCACTTGTAAGACAACTTCCAACCTCGAGTCTGTTCCTCTGTGTCCTCTGCTAAGGCCTTCACTCAGGACCGCATGAGCTCTTCCTTGGGCATTTGCAAGAGTTCTTAGTTTGCCTGCTTTCCTTCTATGTTTCTTACCTCCATTTCCTCCCCCAGAATATCACACCTCATCACACCACACCCTTAACATCTGCCAAACAGTCCTCACTGCCACCGCATGCAGGAAATACTCAAATCCCTTAGCAAGGTCTCGATGGCCATTATGGGATGGGGCCGCCTCTGTTCCAGCCACTTTCCCCCTCCCCCATGCTCAGCTTTATCCATACAGTGTTTTTGCCTCACAATCATTGCCCCCAATTTCCTTGTTCCTCCCTGTCTTTGCCCATGCCTCTGCCTGGTATGCCCTTTCCCCATCCTCTTGAGAGCTCTGGACCAAATGTGACCTCCATAGTCCTCCCTGTAACTTCTTACTCCCTCAAAATTCTTAACTTCTCAATTGAGTAGCATCTGAACATTCTTCTACCATGGTATTAATGTAAGTTCCATAATGCTTCATTTGCTCATCTCCAAATTGTGAACTTCCAGAGTCCAGAATCATGTCCTATTCTTTCTACCTTTAGCTCAATGATTAGCATTAGAAAGCACCAGTAGTAGGGGTCAGGGGACTATAGAATTTGAATTGTCCTTTAAGGACTGAGGAAGCTTAGTTAATTAATGTTTTAACGACTTATTTTTTTTTATATGGAACACTTCACGAATTTGCATGTCATCCTTGCGCAGGGGCCATGCTAATCTTCTGTGTATCATTCCAATTTTAGTATATGTGCTACCGAAGCAAGCACTTTTAACGACTTATTTAAAGTCACCCAGTAAGTTAATGGCAAAGCCAGGACTCTATCCCAGGCCCTCTGATTCTTGATTCACTGAACCATGTTGTCTTCTCTTGGTGGTTTTTAATATCATTCATTTCCTCCGCTAATCCTTAAAGTAACCCATCTCTTTTTTTTTTTTTTTTTTTTTTTTGCGGTACCGGGGATTGAACCCAGGGGCGTTCTACCTCCGCGCTACACCCCCGGCCCTATTTTTTTATACTTTATTTTGAAACCGGGTCTCACGAAGTTGCAGAGGGCCTCACTAAGTAGAGAGAGAGAGAGAGACAGGGAGAGAGAAAGAGAGAGAGAGAGAGAGCTGAGGCTGGCCGCGAACCCGGATCCTCTGGTCTCTGCCTCCTAAAGTACTGGGATTACAAGCGTGTGCCACCACGCCCGGCCAATGTAACCTATCTCTTATGTGCTTGTCTAAGGGAAAACAGCATCGGTGCCGTGTCCCTCCTAAAAACTCTTCTAAGACACGGAAAGTCAGATCTGGTTGGGCTCTTGGAGATCACTTATTCCAAACCTTCATTTCACCCCCCCAAAAAAGAAGAACATGGAGGGTGAAGAGGCTTGCCCCGAGTTACACATTAGTTGCCAGGTATGCCAAGTCCCAGGTCACTGCTAAGTCCACTGGCCACATGCCTTTGTCATGAGAGGCAAGAACCCAGTTTAACATACTTGGCTACTTCAAATCCATTGTATTGGTTCCCTAACAGCTACCACTGGCCCAGCTTCCTGCTCCATTAAACTGAGTGGAAGCGCACCTGACACTCACACCGTGCATGGACTCTTTCTGCGTTCTCACCACCAAAGCGTAGGTCCCATTCAAGCATGCCTGACTTCTACTTTGCTCAAACACAGAGAGGGGGATTCTCCACACCTCCTCCCTGCTTCATATACCCTCTCTCCATCTATATGCCCTCTCTCCAGCTATGAAAATATGGCTGGAGCTCGTGGTTCGGGGTTTCTCCACTCTAAAAAAAAAAAAAACACCCCAACCCGAAGGGAAAGGTTTATACTAATAAAAGCCAAAAGGGGATTCCATAATTAATTCCAAATATGCAATGGGTACTGTTCAGAGAATAATAATTGTCTCTTTTCCAGAAGCTCTGAAGAAAAAATGAATAAATTGTTCCATCTCCAGCCTGGGGGATCCAAGGTAGACCCCAGGGAAAGGGGAGGAACAGGACACAGAGTGGGAGGCTGGAAACAGATTTCTGATAAGACGCTCTTTAGAAAAGAATGGATTAAAATCTCATAAATCAGTGAAAGGTTGAGAAAATAGGAATATTTAAAGTGGCCTTATCAGAAACTTTGGAAACATCTTAAAAGGCAATTATGTTTTCTGACGTCTGGAATTTCTTCCCACAGAGCATTTGGAATTAAAGTTGCTGATTGAGGGACATAATCTGGGGAGAATTTTTTATGTTTTCATCGATGCCTTGTAATTATACAGCATAGTGAGATTCAAAGTGACGTATTCATACACGCACACAGCACTTGATGAGTTCCCCTCTGCAGCCCACCGCACTCCCCAGGGAAGAAGAATTTAACAGGAGGTAACTCTCTGGGTTCCATGACACCTCCTTCCTCCTCTTCTCCAGTTGCAGGCAGGATCCGTGTGAAACGGGCTCTCGGTGAAAACTGAGCTGAGGTTCAGAAAGCTCAGTTGAAACACATCAGCCCTATGCATCTTTGGTCCTTTTCTGAAATATGGGGATCGAGAAAGATCAAAAGATTTGATTATAGATAGACCTCAGTACAATATCTCTATTATGCTCAATTAAAAGAAATAGATGATAGATAGATAGATAGATAGATAGATAGATTCCTTCCCACCTATTCCTACATAGAGTTTTTGAGAGGAGAAAATAGCACAGTGTACATGCCTGACACTTAACCATCATATAATAAATGTATTTTTTCCCTCCCTTCCCATCCCACCATCAGGATAATCAAGGTTTTGCAATAGCTAATCCCTAAAATCCCCTCTAATTCTACAATTCTACTAATAAATTCTCTGCATTATCATGTCGTTTTTTTGTATTTCTTTGGATCCATCACAATAGCAAGTTAGCAGAGTTGTCTGTCTTAATTAGCATCCACAGTCTTGAATTAAGTTCCCCCAATGTAAGCCAGGTTTGGTGAAAGGTGCATATGCTCTGTGTTTCTAGAACTATACACTAAAAGAAGTGACTCTGCGTTCTAACTTATGGGGGGGTTACAAGAGTTAAGTTACGGTCTTGCAGAACACAGCATTGTCAGGACACGCTTCCACAGGAAGAACCCCCGCCATCGCTCCATCACGTTCACCCTCTTGCTTTGATGTAGCATCTCAGTGACATTCAGTGACTGCTTTCTCGAATTCAGCAACAATCCCCAGCAGTTAGTTGCATTTCAAAAGTATTGTATCAATGTGCATTTTTTTTGTACTGTGGATTGAACCCAGGGGCATTCTACCTCTGAGCTACACCCCCAGCCCTATTTTTTATTCTTTATTTTGAAACAGAGTCTTACTAAGTTGCAGGGGGCCTCACTAAGTAGCTGAGGCTGGCCACGAACCTGCGACCCTCCTGTCTAAGCCTCCCAAGTACTGGGATTACAGGTGTGTGCCACCACGCCCAACTTCAATGTGTTATTTTTAGACAGCTCAGTGGGAGTTATCAAGAATTTCCCTTTGAACCCATATTTGAATATTGGCCAAATTTTCCATACCCCATCCTAGGACACTTTAGATAAACATCTGTTTTGAGTAAAGAGTGATCAGGAAAGTGCTCTCACATTGTAGAGGAAATCAGCTCCGTTTAATAGGAGTGACTGGTGCTATAAATCCTTGCTTGGAAGCTAAGGAATGATCAGCAGCATCGGTGCCCACTCCGGCAATACAGGCTGGGCCACGCTGACCACGGATCTGAGTGACTTGCATTCTGGGAAGAACTGCCCCAAATGTGGGACTGGTGACAATACAGGAGAAGAGTCCCCATCACCCAGGTGTGGTATGCATCACCCCAGCTAGACTAAGAGAAGCAAAGGACACTTGTAGAGACGCTCGTAGCGTAATCCCAACTAATCTACGTGAAGGCAATTCTCAGGTGTACTCTTCCCAGTAGATGTATTTCATCTCTCTGCTCCCTCAGCCTCTTCTTCAAGTATTAAATACTGATCTTGAATCACTTCAAAAAATGTTAAAACTCCATCATCCTTCCTGTTCAATTTTCAAACTTATTATATGCCTTCTTATGATAGCCACTGATTATCTCAGTGGCTATCATAAGTTGAGTTGATTAACTCAACTGTGTTGAGGCCCCATTTTTGTTAACTGTACAGAAAGCATTTACCGTGACCTACAGTGTATGCAACACTAAAGGGACTCAACACGTGGTCTTGGTATGAAGGAGCCAACGAGCCTAGAGAGGAACTGTGTCATGTATGAGAATGACCACCGTGCAAGGAGGCAGAAGTAATGTCCTCAGAGTGGCAGCCACTAAGTGCCACCTGAACTCAGGGACAGACAGACTTCAGTGGAGACAGTCAGTAAAGGAATGGCCCCTCAATAGGTCTTCAAAGAGAGAGAGAGAGAGAGAGAGAGAAAGTGTGTGTGTGTGTGTGTGTGTGTGTGTGTGTGTGTGTGTGTGTGTTGTGTGTTACTAGGGATCACACCCAGGGATACTCTACCACTGAGCTAAATCCTCAGCTGCCTGCTGCAGCCATGGTCTAAGCAGGCGTAGGTATCGTATGTGCTGGCTGCAGACCTTGCTGTCCCTGTTGTGCCGCTTGCGTGGATTGATGTATGTATGTATATAGTGTGTGTGGAGGGGGTAAATCCAGGGTCATTCAACCTGTGAGCTATAACCCCAGCCCTTTTCATTTTTTATTTTGAAACAGGGTCTCGCTAAGTTGCTGAGAATCTCAGGACATGGCTGAGGCTGGCCTCGAACCTGCAATCCTCCTGTCTCAGCCTCCCAAGAACAGGAATTACAGGAATGCACCACCATCCATGCCTGGCTTCTTTAAAGGATTTGAATGAGAGATGGTTGTTGGGAGAAGTGTTTTGCAAATAACAGGAATGGCATAAGAAATGAAGTATCCTAGAAATCAAAAACAAGACACAATATTGACCATCAAAATACTCCAACCAAACTCTTTCTGTAATGCACTAGATTATAGATATATACATAAAACCAGCTGGAAAGGCAAGGAGTACAGTTTCACAGGTTGGTTGGCGTAGATGGCATTCTGCATGATGAGCTAGGGAGAGACTTGCCAGCAGAGGTAGGTGACAGGCTGGGCACAAAAGAATGGGCTGGGATTGGTGTGGACAGCAGAGAAAACACTTCAGGTAAGTCAACTAATCAATATAAGATCCTACCTCGGTGAGCGCCTTCCTCCTACTTTCCCACACACATTCACTCTCCTTCATCCGCCTTGAGCCTTCCCTTATCCCAAGCATTAGAGATGCAGTTGTGCTTATACTGTGAGCCTCTCTGTGCCTTTAGAGGACTGTGGAGGAGGTAATAGTAAATGACTATGTCAATAATTATAATTGCTATTGTCATAAATATGGCAAAGAAAAAGTACAGGGTGTTTAAAGAGTCTGTAATTTGAATACAGAACTTGGATGTCTCTTTACAATTCCACACAGGTGCCGTCATCTCCCACTTTCTCCAAACAGGTCCGGGACTGTTCTCTTCTGAATGCCACAATGCCCTCCAGTTATAAATGTCAACCCTGCGATTTCTCCTCTGATGCTTTGCTTAAGATGCCAACAAGCAGTAGAATCAGAAAACCAGAAGTCAAGCAAGAAAGAGAAATGAGCCAAACACTCCTAAGTCATCAGCCCCCTAAATAATTCTTAGTTAACAATACAATACAGGAAGGCACTCTATTTAGGAGCTCTCTCTATTAAAGGCTTCCTACTTGAGAAAGCACTTTCAAATGTTCTTTCCATCTCTCCCATAACTTTCTCCACTAGGAATTTTTTCACTGTGCTAACAGTACTCATTGAGGTATGATCTACAGATATCAGCATGCACAGATCTTGAGACTACAGCACATTGAATAGAACCATTTAACTCATAGAAACATCATCCAGATGGAAGCATAGCACTTTCCCCGCATCCCTCCCTCGTACCATCCCACAACAGAGACAAGTGTCCTGATTTCTGTCACTCTAACAAGTTTCCATATAAAGGAAATTCTACAGTACATACCCTTTTCTGTCTGCCTCCTTTTGTTTAACAAAATGTTTTTTTATCTCCATCCATGTTGTTGTGTGTGACAGCTTGTTCCTTTATGATTGCTGATTAGTATTCCATTGGCTGGATATACCAGAATGTGTTTATCCATTCCCCTACTGATGGACATTTGGGTTATTTCCAAGGTGTTTCGATTATGAATAAAGCTGCTAAGAAATTCTTGGTATACCCCATTAGATAGGTTCTTTGTATACCCCATTAGCTATTGAAATTATTTTCTGGCAGTGCATTCCATAGTTGCTGGAGCCCTGGTCCAAGCAGGCCTAGGTGCTGTGCGTGCTGGCAGCAGACCTTGCTGTCCGTGCTGTGCTGTTTGCAGATGTGCAGAATGCAAGGGGCCATGGCAGCTTCCACCAGGATTTCAAAGGAAAGCCTGGGCAGCTGGGGGAAGTTTGCAATCTCTCACTCCTGCGTGTATTTCCACCTTTGGGATAACATCTACCACGAGGTCCTCACCAGAGCAGAGCCGATGCCAGTGCCATGCCCTTTAACATCTTCTTAATAAAGTTAGCCTGCCTCAGGTATTTTGTTATAGTAATGGAAACAAAGTAAAACCGTAGGTCAAAATCTTTCTCTCAGCTGAATTTCTGTTGTCTTTGAATTCCCGCTCTCTGCTTTAGGATGTCAGGGACCCTTTCTCCTGCGGGGTGGGGGCTTACATCCGGCCTGTTACATGTCATACCCAAACTATGGCAACTGGAAATTCTCAGGGCAGTCCCAGGCCCAGGAGCATCAGCATCACCTGGAAACTTGCTGGAAATGCAAATCCTCAGGCCCCAGCCCAGGCCTCACAAGTCAGAAACTTAGGGGTTAGGGCCCAGGAATCTGCATATTGACAAGCCCTCCAGGTGACTCTGATTCACGTGAGGGTGTAAGAATCCCTGAGCCACCTGGGAGGCAGGTGGACCAGATGCATGAGAGATGATGCAGGCTTGTCCTGCCTGGAGAATAACTGAAGGAGTGGGACTGGCGGGCTAACGACGGGGCAGGTGAGGCAAAAGGGAGGGAGGAGTCCATTCGAAACAAGCAGAGAAGACAACGGCCCACATGATGATGTTCAAGGAACACCAGACAGAAAACCTCCCTGACCCAAGTATGTTTAATCACTGAGTACTCACAGCGCTGCTGCACACACAGTGCCGGTGAGCCGCAGAGAAGACCCGACCCAGGAGAGGGCGCTGATCGCTCCAGCAGGCCGCTGACCTACATCCCACCCTAGATCAAGGCATATGCCTTCTTTTTTTTTTTTTTTTTTTTTTTTTTTTTTTTTGCTGTACTGGGGATTGCACCCAGGGGCATTCTACCTTCAAGCTACACCCCCAGCCCTATTTTTTACTCTTTATTTTGAAACCAGGTCTCACTAAGTTGTGGAGGGCCTCACTAAGTAGCTGAGGCTGGCCACGAACACAGATCCTCCGGTCTCAGCCTCCCAAGTACTGGGATTACAAGCGTGCGCCACCATGCCCGGCCATTTGCCTTCTTTCTACAAGGAAACGGCTTGTGTCTCTCCTGAGCACCAGAGTCTAAATCGGCTGTGCAGCCCAGGAGCGTGGGTGCCTCAGGGCCGCAGCTGGGCCTCGACATTCCTCACCCCAAGCGTCAAGCCCAAGGCTTACAGCAGTGCTGGCCGAGGTGACCGCATGTGCCATGTGAAGTTCCTACTGACCACAGTAGAAAAAGTACTGAGAAACAGGTAAACTTGGCTGCAATCATGTATTTTACCTAAGCCATCACTCCCACCTGTAGTCAATCTTTAGCAAATTATTCCTGAGATACCTTACATTCTTCTCCCACCACCCCAGACCAGGCCTTCAATGACGTCAGCACACCCTCGATTCTGACTCAGCCCACTTCCAAGGCTCAGGAGCCACGGGGGTTGATGATAACTCTCCTCTCGGGGGTAGCGCAGGTGTAGAGAAGAGCAATTGCTTATTTGGGCTTTCCTGAAGAAACAGACGCACTCTTTCCCATGGAATAGTTGACCAAAGCTTTGTTGTGGGAATTGGTATCATTGTTCTAAAGAAAAGGAAATGGGAGATGAGAAGGAAGAGGAGACACGAGAGAGAGAGAGAGAGAGAGAGAGAGAGAGAGAAAGCCAACCAGTCCAATAGTGAGTGAGGCATGAAAACAATTTGCCTGGAAATCGAGGTGGGAGAACACTCCAGGGAGAGAGAGGAGGGGGACAGGGGGTCAATAAAAATATGAATACCTGCACCCATCATCCCTTGCAATAAGGAAAGCATGCCTTCACAGAGAGATACGGTACCCCCATATCTCCCCAAGGCTACAAAACACCTGGGTCTACATTATTTAAGTAGGGAGTCAAAGATTGGAACTCTAACACCTCAGTGGGACCACATGCTCTGCAGCCTTGGCAGAGTTGCTTAACTTCTCTGCTCCTGTTTCCTTGACTACAAAATGGAGTTAATAATACCTTCCTTAGGGAAGCGTTATGAAGATGAAACAGGACTCTGGAAACAAAGTGCTTCACATAGGACTGAGCCACATGGAAAACACTTTTTAAATGTAAGCTATGGCCAGGCATGGTGGCACATGCTTGTAATACCAGTACTTGGGAGGCTGAGACAGGAGAATTGCAGGTTCAAGGCCAGCCTCAGCAACTTAGCAAGACTTAGGAAGATCCTATTTCAAAATAAAAAATAAATAGGGCTGGGGGTATGGCTTGGAAGTAGAATGCCCCTGAGTTCAAACCCCAGTACCACAAAAAAAGAGAAAAAAAAGTAAGCTACTGCAATTTTTATTTTATTAAAATGGAAATATCTGGTTCTTTAATACTTCTCTGGACATAACAAAATAATCAGGAGTGCTGATATCGCTGATGATTTTATCTTTGCTTTTTGTTTTTAAAAGACAGCCTATGTGAGAACAAAGGTGGAGGGCAGAGGTCAAGGTCAAGGTCACTGCCTGGAACAACCATGTATACCTTCTGAGCTCAGAGGGCCTGGGCGGGGTGAGAAGACACCGGTCTCCCCATGGAAAGAGTGAGGAGACCCGCACCAGAAAGCGAAACCCCAGGCGTCAGAGGGCTGCCCCGCTGGGAACCCGGGAGGAGACTGTGCCCTGTGCGTGGGAACCGGACGCCCGAGCCCGGCTCCCATCGCAGGCAGCTTCCCAGCCTCCTCTCGCCTGGTCTTGGCCGGTGTCGCCTGTCTCCATTCCTCAGGGTAGACCCACACCTGTGGCTTTATTTGTATTGCGGGGTACGCCTATGTCCCATCGCACAGGCCTCAGGGCTCTACCCAATTAAAAAGAAGTTCCCGTCCCTCGGTAGGCTGGGAACACCTCGCTTCCCCTCCGGGGAGACGTGACCCGGCTACCACCTCGAGTGGCTGTGTATTTCCACGCGGAGTGGTGGCTGGGATGCCCTGCTTGGTGACTCCGCCCCTTCCTCGCTCTTGACCCACCTGGAGTCTCCATGGAGACACCGGGAAGCATCACGTTTCCTCCTCTACATCAGCTGGCCCTGGCACTAGGAAGTTCCAGGCAGATGATACCGGACTTACAGAGAGTAACCTCAAAGCTAGAACCAACTCCCCATTCTAGACCAGGTATAAACGATGGTGGATGCCCGCCCCACCCCTTCCCTGGGACAGGACACTGGAATCTGGTTTCCAGAAAGGACAAGTTTCCATCGGGAAGGGAGCCAAAGCCCAGACCCAAGCCACACCGCTAGGGAAACAGCTCTGGGCACTGTGACTGGTCCCCATCATGTTACTATAGAGATGCGCCTAGCCAACAGAAGTCCAAGGATCCCCAAAAGCCAAGATGCGACAGAACTGAACACTGCTTTGTTTTATAATTCCTCTTTCACTGGACTTCAATGACTCTGGGCTTAGTAAGATAAGTCTGGGAATGGGGGCAAACTATATCTACCCTGGGAACTGGATTTTCCTGCAAACCCACCTCTGTTCCCTCCGTGTGTGCAGCAAGGGCTTAGAAGCAGACCCATGCAAAAGAAATTAAACACAGCACAGTAAGTAGGGTCAGCAAGCAAGCACTAGCATCAGTCTACAGATAGAGAACACTCAGTGGTTATTTTAATCGCATTCTCCCATCCACCCCTGGGTCATGCACTTCACCACCACCTTGTGTCTCTTCAATAAGCAGTTCTCAGGTGTTTCTCCAAAATTGCAGCCCCCTCAGATTTTCCCAAGAAAACTCCTGAAACACAAATTAAATGGGCAAGCATCCTTGAAGGATCAAGTATTGATTCCACACCTGGTACTGAGCCAGAGGCTGGGACTCATAGTTGGTTACTGCTGTCAAGGAACTCACAGTTGAGACATAAAAACCAATATGTTCACACGCCAATAAACAGGGATCAAGCCACGCTTGGAGATGTGTATGTACGAGGCACAGGGATGGGACTGCAGAAGCTACTGCTGGAGTATGGCAGCAAAGGTTAGTTCCAAAGAAAGGTAAGTTCATGTTGACTTAAAATTGTGCTGCTCAGCCTAGCACAGTATTATATACCTGTAATCCCAGAATTTGGGAGACTGAGACAGGAGGATCGCAGGTTCGAGGCCAGCCTCAACAACTTAGTTAGACCTTGTTTCAGAATTAAAGAGAAATTAGAAAGGGTTAGGGGTGTAGCTCAGAGATAGAGTGCCCCTAGGTTCAACCCCCAGTACTAAAATAACAAAAGATGAGCAGCACAGGATGGATGAGATGGGTAAGTAGGGGCCAGCTGATAAGGAACCTGAGCCACACTAGGTCTAAGGTGAAGCTGGGAAGTGAGCGCTCAGGTTTGCTTTGGAAAGGGGCCTCTGG
>PVJS01016312.1:0-37653 GCA_004027185.1 Glis glis
AGAGAGAGAGAGAGAGAGAGAGAGAGAGAGAGAGAGAGAGAGAGACAGGGAGAGAGAGAGCAAGAGAGCTGAGGCAGGCCGCGAACCCGGATCCTCTGGTCTCCGCCTCCCAAAGTACTGGGATTACAAGCGTGCGCCACCACGCCTGGCTTGTTTTAGCCTCTTAAGTACTGGGATTACAGGCATGCACCACCGCACCCAGTTTAGAATCCAGATTTCAAATATAATCTTCCTTGATTACCAGTTGTCTTGCTCTGTTCACCTACCTGCCAGGTTAACCCATTGCCCCAGTTACAGGTACAAACCCATATCTATCTCCATTTCAACCTGCAAAGTACCTGCACATGTTTTCTAACATTGATGTATTTTCTGTGTAGAGAATGTTTTACTGCCTCACAAAATTTGTTCAAAACCAGACCACAAAAAATAATGATATGGCCGGGCGTGGTGGCGCACGCTTGTAATCCCAGTACTTTGGGAGGTGGAGACCAGAGGATCCGGGTTCACAGCCAACCTCAGCTCTTTCTCTCTCTCTCTCCCTGTCTCTCTCTCTCTACCTAGTGAGGCCCTCCACAACTTTGTGAGACCCGGTTTCAAAATAAAGTATAAAAAATAGGGCCGGGGGTGTAGCTTGGAGGTAGAACGCCCCTGGGTTCAATCCCCGGTACTGCAAAAAAAAAAAAAAAATAATAATAATATGCCTTCAGCCTATTTTCCCTCTTGCATTCTCTTCTTGGGGCATGACAATATGTTTCACCCCAGTTTAGAAAACAGAGTTTCCTCACACTCTCCATCCTTCAATTCCTCCTCCCCATCACTTGTCCTCTTCATTCTTCTCCACCTTACTGCTGCAGCTGTCCTTTAGACCTTCAGCATCGTTCTCCTGGTACATTTCAGTGGTCTCCCAAATGCCTTCCCTCCTCTGGTTGTGCCCCAACCCCTTCTGTCTATTCTGTTCATAATTGCCAGAGTGTTATTTCTTGAATGTGTTATCAGGTCACATTACTCCCCCTTTTTAATATCTGTCAATGACTTCTCATTGCCTTTATGTTCAAGTACATATTCCTTAACATAACTCTCCAACTCCTTTTTCTACTGCTCTCTACCTTGCTTTTTATGTGCCAAGATAGTTTCCCAAATATTCCATTTTCTGTCATGCCTCTCTGCTCTGAACATGCTGCTTCCTCTACCTAGAAGATCCCCCCATCCCGTACCTGAAATATTTCACATCCTTCACAAATCAGGTCAGGCATCTCTTCCAGGAAACCTATCTTATCAAAGTATAGTTAATGGTTTCCTACTTGATGCTAACATTATATTTAATTATTATGTCTCATATTGCATTTATTTCTCTTTGGTTGCCTTTATCACTTGTCCAGTGTTGCCCTGCCAGACTGTAGGGAGTTCCCTGTGAATGTCTTAGTCACCTTTGTGTAGCCCAGCTTATGTCACCTGGTAGGTGCTCATTGAGTATTGTATGAATGAATGAATGAATCTATGCTCATAATGAGTAGTACAGCTCTGAAATTCAGTGGCATAAGTAATTGTTTATACAATAAAATGAACAATCAAAGGAACTTGTCATCTTATAAAACAGGAAAAATTTAGTCTTGTTTCTGACAAGACTTGGTACAGCTGTGCCCAGAGGTATCACTAACAATCCTTGGTGTCTCTATGCCCTATCTTCTGCATTGGCAACTACATTGCTACATTGCCCCCCCCACACACACACACACAAATAGTACTGCCTTCAGTAGCTCCAGGCTCTCCTGTTAGGGTAGCAAAAACTTAACTTCTCACTCTGTACTGGGCTGCCTGAGGAAGTAGCATATGGGAGAGAGAGAGATGAAGCCTTCTTTACCCAGAAGCTCCAGCAAAGATCTCCTGCCTCACGGTCTCCAGTTAGGTTATACTCCCATTTTTTAGCCAATCATTGTGGCCAGGAGTGGCCAATTTTTTTGTGGTAAATTATGGTCATTTTGATTTCAGAATGATTCACTGAGCCATCCAACATACATTTTAAAAAAGAAAATACTCCATGTAACTTAAGCTTTTCCAGGCCTGCTCTTGGAGCCAGGGTTGAGGGTGAAGGAAATGGCATGAATACCACCAAAACCATCTGGCCGAGAATGCAAAAGGAATGAGTTGGCCAGAGGAAATTGGGGTATTGTCAAAAGAAGGGGTCAATACAGGCTGGGGAAAAAACAACAAATGTTCATTATAACTAGCTAATAATCTTTTGGGCCACAATCCCATAATTGTTTCAGAAACAGACTACTTTTTTATTTTCTTGAATCCTGAGACCACCAAACAAGAAGGGCTTCTCAAAGTGAAGTGAGGAGTGACTCTGAGCCTTGGGTGGAGCTGGAGCAGCAGCCTTGTTTGTCTTTGACAAACTTGAAAAGTCAGACTTGAAAGCCACTTATGGGATCATGGTGGCTAATTGATGCCTGATCAGAGCCAGACCTCCCTGTGTCACGTGAGATACTGAAGCCAGAGAGGCTGATTTGCTCAAGGTGACAGAGCTGGTTATCTGCAGGACTTGGTATGGAACACAGCTTCTCCACTCATATGTCACTTCATGGCACTTCATCAGCTACTATGAAGTAAACATCTACCAAATATTTGAAGGACATGCGTATAATTTTTTTATGGAAAATTGTGTTCATCTTGATTTCAGAATGATTGAACCATCCAACATATATCTTTTTTTAAATATACATATATATTGCATTATTTTAGAAATGTTTTGAAAGAAAGCTGAAACCATTTTTGGTTAAATGAAATTTTACCATTTCATTTTTGTCTTGTTTCCAAGATTCTGCAATGGTGTGGCATTCATTAAATAATAAATATATTGTACATTTCAGTGTGTGGTAACAGCAAAAAAATGACTTCATAGACCACTTGGTCTGCTCTGTTGTGGTTTATGATGCCATCTGGATTCTTTGGTAGAATTATTTCCATCTAAATCACTATAAACTTCTATTTGGTTTTCACAAATCTGAAGCCAGAAATGTTTATGGGTTTTAGCAGTGATGTAATTCTGGAACATACTTTGAAAGTTATAAGTTGTCATATACTATTAGTATTTAACTCAGTGTTTCACATAATTTCAGGCAAACTAGAAGCCTGAAGTAAATCCATTTCTCTACTTTATTTTTTATTCTTCAACATTCTACTTTACTTGTCTATCTCTCCACTATACATTTGGTTGTACATCATTCAAGTGTGTATAGGGAGCAGCGGGTGCCCTGGGCGCATCTAGAGGAAGACATGGCCCCTGCCCCTCCTTAATTAGGAAGCTCAGATAGGCAAGATGTTTCACTAAGATTAATCATTTTCTATAAAAATATAGAGACAGAGAAAAGTTCTACTTCTTAGCCATTTGTATGAAAGAGGCCAGATCATGTTGCAAGGTATGTCTATATTCAGGATATACACATTGAACTGCATAGAGAGAAAAGATTCAACTAAAACACCCTTTCCAGGAACACATGACCCAGTTAGCTACCAGGCAGGAATGAAAGCAAAATAGCATAACTTGACAGAAGGGACCTAAGGTTCAACAGAAAGGTCTGAAGATTCCTGAGGTCCTATGTTCTTATTCTCATTTTTTCTCCCCAAAGACTCGGAGGGCTAGGAGAGGGAGTCATTGGTAACAGTGGTAGACGGGTTGGTAAGCCAAACCTATGTGTAGAACAGGACACAGAGGACAAACAGGAGGCAAGGAGCCTGGTTCCTGTAGACCCAGGGAAAGAGACAACAAGCTCTATGGATTTGAGGTTGTAAATATATAGAGTAGGTGTGTCTAAAAACAATGAAAGAAAAGGAAATTAGTGGGGATGGGAGCAAGAGGGTGCAAGGAATAAACGCCATAGGAAGCAGGGGAGCTGCTGGGCTTTAGAGAAGACGTGTTCCTCAGCAGTGAGGCAGGGGTCCAAAGGGACTACAGAAAGGTGAGTAAGCAGCAAGTTTCAGGACATCTGGAAGACCTGGGTCAGATCCTGACCCCATCACCTTGAGGACATCCAGATTCCTCGGATGTGGAGGGAGCAGCTTGGACTAATGGTCTCTTACAAACCTAAGATGTAATGAGGTGAAGAGCCAGCACCTTCCCCACTACCATCCCCCAGCACAGACTATGGACTGAACTTCTAGAAGCTCTAATGACAGTCATTTATTTACCTGTTCTGCAAGTATTTGTTGAGTACTTGTCATCTGGGAAGCACCACTCGAGCTCCTGGGATGAACGAGTGACAGTGAACAAGGTGAAATCTTTTTCTCTGTGGAGCTCGCATTCCTGGGAAGGAGTCAGAAAACAGTCAGATACACAAGTGAACAAGTTAATTTGATGTACTGATAATTGCTATGAAGACTGTAAAATAAGACAGTATAATGGAGAGTGACCCTGTATTGGGGGAAATACTGTCTCTTCTCTAAGCAGATAACGTTCAAATGAGACCTGATTTGCAGGAAGAAGCTATCTATGAGGCTATCTTGGGACAAAGCAGATTGATTAGTTGGTTAGAATGAACAGAAAAGGCCACCAGGAAGGTGTTTGACACATTCAAAGAACAGACAGAAGACCAGTAGTGTGGCTTCAGTGAGTGAGGAAGGAGGGATTAGAGAGGTGAACTGGCACCAGATTATATTCGACCTTGGGAGCAATTGTAAGGAATTTGAACTTTATCCCGAGTGCAGTGGAAATCCTTAGGAAGGTTTTAAGCAGGGAAGGGAAGGGCTCTTCGGTACATTATAAAATGGAGATTCTGTAGAGAATAAATTGCAGCAGAATAAGGGAGAAGTAAAGAGACTAGTTAAGAGGCTATTGTAGTAATCAAGATAAGAGATGCTGATGACTCGAGCTGTGGGAGTAGCAGGGACATCTGGAATAAGTGGATTGCTATAGAATGTGTGCAGAGGTTTGGGAAGAAGCAAACATGGAGGTTAACCTCCTTCCACTGTCTGTGCCAACCCCAATATAAATCTTCATTTCTAAACAGCAAATCTATTATAGACAGATCCTACTCTTCATTTATTGACTTCTGGCCTGGGAATATGATAGTTCAGTTTTGAGTCATTATAGAAAAGTATAGCAGATGGGGGACGGGTATCTTTCTTAGCCGCTGTAGAATGGATTGAGAGCCAGCTTGGCAGCACACGGTAGCTCTCAAAGGAAGATTTTATTTCCCAGGTGTCTCTAAGAATCCAGGGAAAGACTATGCTGCTTAGGTCATGTGGCCAAGCCTGAATCAAACAGTGGGTCTGGGAGTCAGGGGTGGGGGTGGTAAAATGTTGGATGGAACATCTATTATGTTGTGCATTCCATTACAGGACATAAAGGAGGGCTGGGAACTGTTCCCTGAAGGCAAAAGTATAGACTAAGGGAAACAATTTGTCTGTAAAGATGCCCTACATTTGGATTTCTCTAGATGACACAACCCCCAGGGAATTCTAGCCAAAGGTCATAGCCAGACCTGAATTGTTGATCTCTAAACCTCTGTCCCATTCCTTTGTCTTCAGAAGAACTTTTAAGACCAAAATACATGCCTTCTATTGATAATTTTTTTCATTGACTTCTTTATCTATGTGATTGTTTTCTAAAACTATTTAAAAATTTTAAAACTCTCTAAAAGATGTTGCCAGGCCAGGCTCTTGGTGTTCTTTTAGGCGATACAGGATATCAGACATTCCAGGGCCTACTTCTATGGGTCAAGCATAAGAGAAGAGAGTTATTTTAGAAAGGTGTAGTAATGGTTTGGATTTGGGGTGTCCCCCAGCCCTCATGAAAACTGGGTGGCAATGTTGGAAGCGGGGCTTAGCTGTGATGGATTTATCCAGGTAGTGACCCAGGCCTGCAGGGTGTGGCTGGAGGAGGTGGGCCCCTGTGGCTTCAGCCTTGGGGATTATATATGGTTCCTCCTCCCCTCGCTTGCTCTCTTGCTTCCAGCCTCCATGATGTGAGAGCAAAGCCTTCTGCTCTCCCTCTCTCCATTTCCCGCTGCCGCCATGCCCTGAGATCCGCAGTTTCCAGCGTCACATGGACTGAACCCAAAACTGTGAGCAAATAAATCTTCCTTCCTCTAAGTCAAGTCTTTGGATTATAGCAGTGAAATGCTGACTGATACAAAAGGCTACTCAAGAAAGGAACCTCCAAGGAAAACTGATTGCTATAATGGTGGGAGTGGGTAGGTAGACTTGAATTTAGAGAGTAGTCTCCTTTTGGTAGGATTTCCAGTTACCTGAATGTATAATTGTATAATTTTTTTAGAATTTTATTAGTGCAACATTATACATCATATTGAGATTCAAAGTGATACATTCATATATGCACCCAACATCCCTGATGTGTTTCCCTACTAACTGCACCCCGCAACTCCCCTCACCCCCCACACACATGCTAGTAAGCGATTTAGGGATTCTTTCATACATGTACATAATATTATTTACTTTGTTTCCTTCCTCAAGCCTCGTTTTTCTCCTCCCCTCCTTCCTCCCCCTACCCCCTTCCAGTATTCTATTGGTATCACTCCTTATTATCATGAAGTTCCTTTTCTTTCCTATTTTATCTCTAGCTTTTAAGTATAAAAGAATACATACAACCTTCGACTTTCTGAGACTAGCTGATTTCACTTAGTGTAATGTTCTCTAGTTCCAGCCATTTTCCTGCAAATAACATAATTTTGTTCTTCTTTATGGCTGAGTAAAACTCTGTTGTGTGTATATACCACATTTTCTTTATCCATTTGTCCTTTGAACATCTACATTGGTTCCATAATTTGGCTATTGTGAATTGTGCTGCTATAGACATGGATATGCATGTATTACTATAGTATTCTGACTTTAATTCTTTTGGAAAGATACTGAGGAGTGGTATGGCTGGGTCATATGGTGGTTCTATTCCCTAATTTTTTGAGAACCTCCATACTGATTTCCATAGTGATTGCACTAATTCACAGTCCCACCAACAGTATGTAAGTGCTCCTTTTTCCCCACACCCTTACCAGCAAATTAAAAACCTTCTGCACAACAAAGGAAACAATTGAGAGCATAAAGAGAGAGTACAGAATGGGAGAAAATCTTCGCTGGCTTCTCCTCTGATACTAATATCTAGAATATATAAAGAACTCAAAAAAGTTAACACAAGGAGTCGGGTGTGGTGGTGCACACTTGTAATCCCAATACTTGGGAAGCTGAGACCGGAGGATCCAGGTTCGCAGCCAGCCTCAGCTATTAGTGAGGCCCTCCACAACTTAGTGAGACCCTGTTTCAAAAATAAAGAATAAAAAATAGGGCTGGGGGTGAAGCCCGGAGGTAGAATGCCCCTGGGTTCAATCCCCGGTACCGCAAAAAAAAAAAAAAAAAGTTAACACCAAAAAACAAATAACTCAATCAGAAAATTGAACTGAATAGAAACTTCTCAAAAAAAGAAATACAAATGGCTAACAAATATATGAAAAAAGCTTCATCTTCATCAGCAATAAGGGAAATGCAAATCAAAACTACACTGACATTCCATCTAATCCCGGTTAGAATGGCAGTCACCAACGATACAAACAATAATTTGACCCAGTACTCGGGAGGTTGAGACAGGAGGATCACAGGTTCATGGCTAGCCTCAGCAACTTAGTGAGGCCCTCTGCAACTTAATCGGGCTGGGGTTGTAGCTCAGAGGTAGTATGCCCCTGGGTTCCATCTCCAGTACCACACACACACAAAAAAAAAATAACTTGAAATTATTATTAAAAAATAATGATGTGGGGAAGATTTGGATGGGATTTGGAGTAGAGGCTTCTCTAGTGCAAGCTCTAAGCCAGCGAGTGACACCATATGGCTTCTCCTGTTTCTGTGGCAGTCATTTTTATATCACTGTTAAGACTTTGAGTTTGACTTCATCCCAGCTACCACTGAAACTCCTTCTTGTCCTTATTGCAGATTCTTCCTTCCCACTGACTCTTCAGACTATTTTGAATAAATAGCTTTCCCTCTGACTTGGAAAACACTTCTCCTTGCCCTATGCCAGGGATAAGCACATACTTTATCATTTAGATTGGGACACTTCAGAGAGCAGAATAGGGCACTATTAATAATTATGCTGAGACCATCCTCATAAGCAAGCCATCCTCTGCAAACTGAGTGGTTGATCACTGTGGGTATGTAGTTATTGGTCATGTTAGCTCCAGCACACAAGTGGAACTAAGACAACTCCCCAGCTGAGTGCCAGGTCTGGAGGCTGGAAGACCAGTTCCCTTGCCTGGTGTGTACAGAAGTTAAAAGAGAAGCCATCAAACTTCAGTTACTATACTTACCTGGCGGGGGAGATACCATGATCATGAAGGTGGTCTTCCCAGGGCACTCCGGATGTGCTGACCCCTGTGGTTTCCCCAAGTGCGGGAAACTAGACTGCATAATTTGTGGTAGTGGGGGACTGTGTTCATGCTCTCCCCTGAAAAAAAAAACTTCAGTTACTAGTCTTATTGTCTACTTATTTCTTATTCAAAATATGCCTCCTCTCGTTTCCATTCTAATGAGAATGAATTGGGTCTTCCCACGCCTATTTTCATGGCTTCTTCAGGCTGCTGGTAGTGTTGAGATATGTACTCTTCTTCTATATCCAGGTCTAGGAAAATGGTCTTCAGCCCCAGACACCCTTGCCTGACCAAGCCTGGGTGTTTTCTTCCTTGGAGCCAGGTTAAAATTAGAGTCAAACTGATCAGTCTTCAATTCCCTTGGGACACTGTTCAAATTTAATACAGAAACATTCATTGCTTCTTTATAAAGTTATATGCTCACAGTTTTAAAAAAATATTTAAGGAACGTGCTAAATACCCATGCTTTTTCTTGGAAGAAAATATTATAGATTTTAAGATCAGGCCACAAAGTTTAGTAAAAGTAACATCCAAAAAACATTCATATAAGAACCTACTGGTCGGGTGTGGTGACACACTCTGGTAATGCCCGTACTTGGGAGGCTAAGAGGAGAATCGCAGATTCGAAGCCAACATCAGCAACTTAACAAGGCTCTTGGCAACTTATCAAGACTCCTTTTCCAAATAAAAAGCCAGGCATGGTGGTATACACCTGTAATCCCAGTACTTGGGAGGCTGAGACAGGAGGATCGCAGATTCCAAGCCAGCCTCAATAACTTAGTGAGGCCCTCAGCAACTTAATGAGACCCTGTTTCAAAAAAATAAATAAATAAGAGCCGGGCATGGTGGCACACACTTGTAATCCCAGTACTTGGGAGGCTGAGACAGGATGATCACAGGTTCGCAGCCAGCCTCAGCAAGTTGGTAAGGCCCTCCACAGCTTAGTGAGACCCTGTTTCAGAATGGACAATAAAATAGGCCTGGGAGTGTAAGCTCAAAGGTAGAATGCCCCTGGGTTCAATCCCCAGTACCACAAAAATAAATAAATATATATATGGCTGGGGGTGTAGTTCAGAGCTAGAATGTCCCTGGGTTCAATTCACAAAAAACAAAAACAAAACAAAACAAAAAAACACCTTACTGGATTATTTTTATCATAATGATTACAATAACAGAATCTTTTTGGATTTAAATGTATCTTTTTTATTTCATTTCACTTACTGGTGCATGGTAGTTATATATTAAATATATCTTATAATATGGGTTTACATTCTCATATTTGAAATCCTAAAACCCTGAAAACCAGAGGAAAAAATTTTCAAGTTTTTCACAAGCTTATTTAACACCAAAACCTTATTTGAATTGGTTTGAGGCTTATAGTCTGTTTATCCCACTTAGCATGAATATTCGTATTTTACTGCAGAAATATTAATGTGTTTGATTACTTCCCCAAACTCCAAAAGAGGATGTTATATGATATATGGTATATAAACCATATTACCTGTCCACACACTTCTGAGCCAAAAGGTTTCTGAGAAAAGATTTATGGCTCTGTAGGACTACTTGGCCTATTACTCATTTTTCAATTAATAATCTCCACCAATCAAGCAAGCACAAACCTTAAACAAATTTGCCTCTGCTTGGTTACTGCTCCCTGTATGGTCTATAGTTTGAAAACTATTCAATATTAGTTTCTAGTTCAACATTGAATATTTGGAATAAAAAAAAGCATTTATTTGATGAATGATTGATAAATAAAAATGGCAAATAACAAATTGACCCCAGATCCTCCATTCTTTACTGGTGCACCATAGAAAGAGAAAAAAAGATCCTTTGTCATTCGTGGGGAAACTGAGTGGTCACATGTGTGGGTCATTTTCACTTTGTGGCTGATATATAAGAACCACACGTATGCCTTCTTTGAGCATAACAGAAGCCTCCAAACAATTTTCACAGCTTTTTCTGAAAGCAAATGAAAAATCCTTAAGACTAGACTAGTAGTTATGTCTTTTCTACTAGTTTAGGAAAAAAACTTTTCTCAAAGAGCATATTGATCCTCAAGGTCAAGGGGAAAGGGGGAGTGTATTAGATATTTGGTTCTTTACCCTCTGGCTTAACTATGTGGTAGCCAGGCTCCGAGAAAACCCTCAATGATTCTCACTTCCTGATATTCACACTCCTGTGTAGTTCTTTTCCATTTAGAATAGGGTTGACCTGTGTAATCAATAGTATTTTGCAGAAGTGACAGTGTAGCTTCTAAGGTTAGATCATAAAAGACATTGTGGTTCCTGCCTTGCCCTTTGTTGGAGCATACACATTTTGAAATCTAGCTGTTACGTAAGGAGAGCACTCAAGGTGCCATATGAGGAGGCCCACATGGCAAGGAGCTAAGGCTAGTAGTCAACCACCAGCACTAGACTGCCAGACATGTGGTGAGCCACGCTGAACGTAGATGCTCCAGCCCCAGTCAAGCCCTCAAATGCCTGTAGCCCTAGCCAACAACTTGGTTTCAAGTTCATGAGATACTCTTAAGTCAGAGTTACCCAGCCAAGCCACTTCTGGATTCCAGATCCACAGAAACTATGAGAAGCAAAAAATATTTATTGTTCTAACGTACAAAATTTTGAGGCAATTTGTTACACAGCAATAGATAACCAATACACTCGAAACTTAGATTCAAGGAAAATATGTTGGTTTCTCTGATTATGAAAATAATAATATATTCTTGTGAATCTCAAACATAAGACATATATGACATGGCAAATAAAAATATCGTATAATATCATTTTCTTTATAATTTAAGGTCTGTAGTTCTATATTTTCTCCAGGCAAATACTAATGTATTTGTATGTATGAGTGTTTTGTTAAAAAACACTGGATCATATTTAACATTCTTTCCTACAATCTGCAGGATTCACTTAATGTAATATCTGCCATATAAATTCATGTAGATCTCTGTCATTTGTTAATATATTTTATTGTATGGACTTCTCTATTTCCTATTGGAGAATATTTGGTCTGTTTCCAGTTTCTACAAATATAAACAGTGATACAGTGGATGGACATGTGGGCAAATCTGTTTCTGGAAACAGAAATGGTGGATCAAAAGTAGACACATTTAAAATTCAAACAAGTGCTTCCACATTGCCCTCCCAAAAAGTTGTACCAATGTATTTGATCAGGGAATGTAAATACCAATTTCCCTGTACCCTCAACAATACTGAGTATCCACAATCATTATCAATCATGTAGGTAGAAAATGATTAATTTTTTTCTTTTGTGCTTTATTGTTAATCTTTTCATATTTGTTGGTTATTTGTGTTTATTTAGCTTGAAATTATCTGTCCATCTTATTTTTACATCTTGATAGGAGATTATCTTATATATCAGTTTGTAGGGCCTCTTTGTATATTAGCATGTTAAACTCTTGGCCCATAATATATTTTATAGAAAATTTCTCCCAACTTATTGTCAAAACTGACTTTAACATTTTAAAAATTATATTTAGGAACTTTTCTTTCGTAACCCAGTGATGTGAGTGTTAGATAAAGCATAAAATAGGCTTTACAGCTCTAATATAAAAATGATTAGAATGAAAATAAAAAACAAATAAGAAAGCATTTCCTGTTTTTATAGATGTTTAACTTAGTACCCAGTTGACTTGGGTTTCTTCTGTTTTCTTCCAGTATACCAAATACTATATTCACCGAATTCCAAGAAGCCGTGAGGTTCAGCAGTCCTGGCTCTCCACAGTGCTTACCACCTTGTACTCCATGTGGCTCTCCTTTCCCCTGATTCACAGAATAAAGCCAGATTTGGTAAGTAAGATGATCACTAAGGAAAGAGAAGGTACCTCTCATGTGGATCTTTCATTAGTAACTGAATTAATTGCTTTCTTAAACAGCTACCAAATAAGTGTGCCAGATAGTATACTAGATTTTTTCCTAGAGTATGCTAAAATTTATCACTTAAATATGCTCTGCTAAAAGAGGTGAGAATTTTTTTGCCTTCCCTTTCTTGCTTTAACTTGAACTCTAATTGCCCTTTTCAGCTGGGTACAGTGGGACATGCCTATAATCCCAGTACTTGGGCGGGTGAGACAAGAGGATTACAGGTTCAGGGCCAGCATGTAGTAATTTAGCAAGGTCCTGTTTCAAAATAAAAAATAAAAAGGGTTGGAGTGAAGCTTAGTGATAGAGCATCCCAAGTTCAATTCCCAGTACCACAAAAAATACATAAATACATAAATAAAAATTCCCCTTTTCTCCTCCTTGTCTCATGTTATAAACACTTAATAGCAATATTTTTAACCAGTTTATATTCCTATTCTGTGGCTCGTAGCCAGCATCATGTGCTGACAACCAGAGGATAATCAATTCTTTACTCTTTTTCAATAGTCTTTTTGTTTTTGTCAAGTCTCTGTTACCAGATATGGTATTCAGTGGGCAGAATGTCATATACACTCAGGTATTCATAAGAAAGTAGTACAGAGAGTAAAAAGGTGAAAGCGTAATTACTGCACACTGTGTCCAACCTTTCTTTCCTTACCTCCTAATGTCTTAAATTCTCTTTCGGTCTTTAGGATGAAGTTCTATTACTAAATTCCAAATGTACTTCAGTGCACAATGCATATCAGTGGATATGTTATCACAGTAGCAGTATACACAGTTCTTAAATGATACCCACATTTCTATTGAAGGCAAAATCCATTATCTGGCATAGCCTGAAAGGAAAGTCTTATTTGCTTCCCAGAAACAAGAGTTCTGTTAAGGTGTATGTTATTCTCATGAATAATTGAACTGAAATGCGTCTAGCTACAATGATTTTGAAAGATCTCTATCGGTTTGGTCATTGCCTTTCATCAGCTGGATTGCAGCCGAGCCCTCTTTGGGATGAAAATTGAAAAATTGAAATTTTCTACATGAGTAGTTTTCCACATAAGATTTTTTTTTTAAAGATACTCTTTAGAAGCCGGGCGTGGTGGCGCACGCTTGTAATCCCAGTACTTTGGGAGGCGGAGACCGGAGGATCGGGGTTCGCGGCCAGCCTCAGTGCGCATGCGCGCGCGATCGATCGATGGATCGATTGATCTATGTCTCTCTCTCTCTCTCTCCCTCTCTTTCTCTGTCTCTCTGTCTCTCTCTCTCTACCTAGTGAGGCCCTCCGCAACTTCGTGAGACCCGGTTTCAAATATAAAGCATTAAAAAATATAGAGCCGGGGGCGTAGCGCGGAAGTAGAACGCCCCTGCGTTCAATCCCCGGTACCGCAAAAAAAAAAAAAAAAAAGATACTCTTTAGAGCTGAGTGTCATGGCACATGCCTATAATTCCAGAGAGGCTGAGACAAGAGGATCACAGGTTCCAGCACAGCCTCAGCAATTTAGTGAGACCCTCAGGAACTTAGTGAGACCCTGTTTCAAAATAAAAAATAAAATAGGACTAGGCATGTAGCTCAAAGGCAGAATGTCCCTGGGTTCAACCCCCATTACCACGCACATGTGCGTGCACACACACACACACACACACACAAAGATACTCTTTATGTACAGTAAAATGTGCAGATCTGAAGTAGAACATTTCCATCACTCCTGAATGTTTCTTCCTGCACCTTCCCAGTCAACTCCTACCCCCAAGCAACTATCGTTCTAATTTTCATCACCACAGATTAATTTTGCATATATTCTGTGTGTGTGTGTGTGTGTGTGTGTGTGTGTGTATGGTTCTGGGGATTGAACCCAGGAGCATTCTACCTCTGAGGTACACCCCAGCCCTATTTTATTTTTTATTTGGAAACGGGGTCTCACTAAGTTGCAGAGGGCCTTGTTTAGTTGCTGAGGCTGTCCTTGAACCTGCGGTCCTCCTGGCTCAGCTTCCCAAGTACTGGGATTACAAGCATGCATCACTATACCCAGCTTGCATATATTCTTTTTAAATTTTTTCAAAATGAGTTTATCTCACAGTCTGTAAACACATTTTTTTAGCGAGTGGAATTCAAATGTTTCTCTTAAAGATTATTACTGGCCTAAAAGGGTAAATTAATCTATTTCTAAAACAAATAGAAGGGGGAAATGGTCTTTGCATTAAAACTGAAAATTGTGAGTTCACATTCACTACTCCTAGAGAGGCATGGCCACTCTTACTGGCAAGGGTTAGCTTGAGTGCAGTGATTTTGGGGAAATGGTGCCATGATGGATAATGTCTCTTGTGGATGCAGAGGAGCTCTGCTTGGCCTAAGTTTTTCATACCCTTTTAAGTGGAACATTTTGTGGGGTGTGAGACACTTGGTTCCAGGTCCACTTTGGCTTTTTTTTTTTTTTCAAAGTGGTACGGGGGATCAAACCCAGGGCCTCACACATGCTAGGCAAGTGCTCTGCCACTGAGCTACATTCCCAACCCTCACTTTGGCTTTCATTTTATTTTAGTCATTTCCTTTCTGGGCCTCATTCTTTACCTCAAAATGAAAGAATTGGACCAGATAGCCTCTCAGTTTCCTTCTAACTTAGTCTAAAATTTTATGAGCACCATAAATTTGCTTGTAAAATGTGGAAGAAAAAAGATTATGATGTTTCTAAGAAATAAGAGCAAAAACGGGGGAGTGGTATATGTAAAATACTTATTTCTGTTTTAAAGTGACTTAGTGAAAAATATATCAAATCTGAACATTACCCAATCAACTTTTTTCAACATTAAGCTTTCACTTAATTAAATTCCCTTTTATAAAGAAGAAAGTTAACAGTTAAGAGGTCTTTTTTACTACACTGAAAGAAAAACTACAATGTATAGATCTCTCCTGTATTCACCTGTAATGGACTAAATCTATGTCTCCACGAAATTCATATATTGAAATCCTAACCCTCTAGATAGCATTAGGAGGGGTCTTTGGGGGTGATTAGATCATGGGGCAGAGCCCTCATGAATGATATTAGTCTCTTACAAAAGAGACCCCAGAACGTTGCCTCACACCTACCACGTGAGGTTACAGTGCGTGGAAGGCTGTCTATGAGGAAGCAGACCCTCATGAGAAAATGACCCACTGGCACCTTCATCCTGGACTTCCAAGGCTCTAGAACTGTGAAGAATGAATATGGTATTTTGTTACAGTAGCCAAAATAGACTAAGTAATCCTTGGCGCATGCGTGTGTGTGTGTGTGTGTGTGTGTGTGTGTGTGTGTGTGTTTTACAGGGGATAGAACCCAGGGGCATTCTATCTCTGAGCTACACCCCCAGCCCTGTTTTATTTTTTATTTTGAAATAGGGTCTCACTATGTTTCTGAGGGCCTCACAAGGTTGCTGAGGCTGGCTTTGAACCTGCGATCCTCTTGTCTCAGCCTCCTAAGTACTAGGATTATAGGCATGCCTCACCACACCCAGCTCATCCTTGGCTTTTTTATGATTTTTATCACAAAGCACTTCTTTAAAAAAGTGAAACACCCACTCTTAGAAAGGATAGCAGCATGAGAGTTTAAATTACTGGATTAGCTAAACAGCCAAGGCCTTTCTGTTTCTGTTTAGCTGTGTGCACCTGAGTTAATAAGTCTGCTGATGATTCAATGGTCTTTGTCCCTCACTTTGTCATCTATACAATATAAAGACACTTTCCTCATTGTTCCAAAGTGAGCACCGAATAATAGAACATTTTAATGGTTTCGAAATGGAGATTCCATCTGGTACAGAATAGCTAACATTTATTGAGCACTTAATATGTGCTAGACTTGATACTAAGCACTTCATATGGATGCTGTATGAAATAGGTAGTACTGCTACTCACATTTAATGGATGAAGGAACTGAGACTATAAGACAAGAAGTTACTTGCTCAGAGTTTGAACTGATAAATAACAGCAAAAAAAATAGAACCTAGGTCTTTCTGATTGCTAAGCCCAAGGCCTTAACTGCTGAACTCTATGCCACTATTTCTGACTCACACCTTGAAAGATGTGTTTGTTTATTCACAACAATTAATCAATTAATAAATTACTTTTTGGGTACCTCGAGCACACTACCTCTACATAATAGATAGTAAAAATGAAAATATAGCCTAGCAAATGTATCCCAGTTAAGTATCTGCTTTCAAAGAAGATTTAACAAAGTCCGATCTACTTAATAATAATAGTATTTCAAAATTGAATGTCACATATATTTGTCAAAGTAAAATATTTTTAAAATTCAAAATGAATAATGATAGGGAGTAGTGTTAAAGAATTATTAAAAGACAGGCGTGATGGTGTATGCCTGTAATCCCAGTAGTTGGGAGGCTGAGACAGAAAGATCGCAGTTTCATAGCCAGCCTCAGCAACTTAGTGAGGCTCTCAGCAACCTAGTAAGACCCTGTTTCAAAATAAAAAATGAAAAGACCTGGGGGTGTAGCTCGGAGATGGAATGCCCCTTGGTTCAATCCCCAATACCACAAAAAAAGAAAGGATTAGAATTATTAAAGAGGTATTCTTACAGAATCCTATAAAAGAAACTGTTAGAAAATTAATTGAATTCAAATTTACCAGTTTCCTATTATAGAAAAATCATATATAAAAACTTTTGTGAGGAAATGTGCTATTTTGTCTCTTAATTTACTTTTTGGATGAGATGGTAACCTAAAATCTCAGCTTATTTTGAGGAAAAAGATTGTAAATCTGTTTATTCAAGGTATATTAAAAGTCATACTTGTTTTGTCCAAGCCAATTAGGTGAAAAATCTTGCTCAGAGAAAAATTATAAACCTCATTTTGGAGACCTGAATGTAATCCTTAACAATTGGAATAGATGATTTCTTCTCTTACAAAGTCATTAAATACTTTCATGTGGTTCTAATATTTCACACATCATATTTTTTCACAAAGTTTCATTTTTATAGGACTTTGCCAGGCATCTGTGAATAAAAGTCACAAGTTCATAGGACTGTGCTTGAGTTTTCAAAAAAAGGGACCAAAAATAGATCAGTGTTTACCAGGGTCTAGGGGTGGGGGAAGAGTAGTCTTTCTAACTACAGAAAGACTCAAAGGAATTTTTTTGGGTGAGGAACTGTTCTATCTTGATTATGGTAGTGGTTATTTGACTATAAGTCATTGTCAGAACTCGAATTTGTACACTGAAAAGGGTAGATTTTACATGTGTAAACTATATCTTAATAAATATGAATTATAAAATGAAGTGGGTTAGAATGTGTATCATTGTCAAAGGCTTCCAAATCCTGGCTTTCAGTAGACTTGTGTGCAGTGTTTAGTCATCTTTGAGTGAAAGTGACTTGGTGAGTCACTGCTCACTTCTTCTTGACACTTAACCACTCCAATGTTTAGAAAGCCTAGAGAAGTGGAGCAAGTGCTTGAATTGGGTTGGCGGCATTGGTCTAAAGTTTCTGACATAAAATTCAGCATCCTTTTATTAAAAATCTAGGTCAGAGAGTATCAGTGGCAGCCAAAAATGACGTATTTCATCAAATGAACAGAGATATCTGGTCATTTCAGTCACTTATGTCTGTCTCTCTGTAGCCTTGGAAGTAGTACAATAACATCAGATTTTGAATGCTTTATTATATGTTTAATTTGTAGGTGAATTTATCATCCTCAAAGCAGTAGCTAATAAAAGTATATATCAAATGCCTTCTGTGTGCTACTTTTCCACTTGGATATCTAATAAGCATCTGAAACCTACTTGGCCCAAGATAGAAGATATTTCTTTCCCTTCCCCATCATGGTGAATTTGCTCACGTCAGATACCCAGGAGTTATCCTTGATTCTGCTCTCTCATAACCTACTTCCTACATTCAATAACAAGTCCTAACACCCATGTCTTCAAAATTTGTCCCCTAGTTTGTCCTATTTCTATCGGTCTTCACTGCCACTGTGCCATCTGACCTCACCCCCAGTCGCAGAGTATCCTAACTTATCTGCCTGTGGAAGGAGGTTCATTGCCCCTGCTTTGTTTTGAATGTGTCCTTCAAAGTTATATATTAGTGGTATTTGAGAGTAAGGACCTTTGGGAGGTGATCAGGTTGTAAGAATCTCTCTGAGAATCCTGTATATCAAATTATAAAAATGTGTGGATCTGCTTTTTAAGAGAATCTCAAGTACCACAACAAGCTAAAAGTACTCCAATATAGGCTGCAGAGATGGAAGGACTATTTCTGATTTAAATAGGGTCTCTTTTTTCATCTGAGTTACTCTTATTTCATGCTTACCTGTTGTTTTTTTTTTTTACTCCACTTTTCTTGAAACTAAGCGCAGGCTTCTTGAGATGAGCTGTATTTTATTAATGTCTTTCATTGCCTGCCACATTACAGGTAGTTAAAAGGAAAAACCCAGTAAACTTTTAAACTCAACAAGTGTAACCCCAGTACTTGGGAGGCTGAGACAGGAGGATCGCAGGTTTGCAGCCAGGCTCAGCAGTTGAGTGAGGTCTGCCGCAACTTAGTGAAACCCTGTTTCAAAATAAGAAAATAGGGCTGGGGTGTAGCTCAGAGGCAAAATGCCCCTGGGTTCAATCCCCAGTACCACACACGCAGAAAGAAACATAAAAAGAAAGAAAGAAAAGTGATGCGAGTAGACATCTATACCTTGTTTCCAATTTTAGGGGAGAAGCATTCATTCTTAAACCACTAACTGTGATGTTAGCTGTAAGTTTTCTATAGATACTGTGTATGTGTGTGGGGGGGTACTGGTTGTTGAATCCAGGTGTGTTCTACTATTGAGCTATACCCCCAACCCCTTTTAAATTTTTTTTTTATTTTGAAACAGGGTATCACTAAATTACCATGCACTGACCATGAACCTGCAATCGTCCTGTCTCAGCTCCCCACATACTGGAATTACAGGGCTGTGCCACCGCACCCAGCTTAGATGTTCTTTCTTAAGAAAGTTTCCCCTCTATATTAGTGAAGGTTCTCCTGAGAAACAAGCCTTTGGGATGTAGATGTCTCTAACTCTATTGAGGTGGGACAGGGAGAGGGAGAGATTTAATAAATTGGTTCACACAATTTGGAGGCTAAGAAGTCCTGAGATCTGCATTCAGCAAGCTGCAGACTCGGGAGCCAGTGGTGTAAGTTCCATTCCAAAAGCTGACAGGCTTGAGCCCAAACAGGAGCCAGTTTTTCAGTTCAAGTACAAAGGCAGGAAGACTGCCTAACTAGCTCAACTAGTTAGTTCCTTCTTACTCAGATTTTTTTTTTTTTTGTCCTATGGAGGTCTTCAATTAATTGGATGAGGCCCACCCACAATAGGGAGGGTAATCTGCTTGACCCAGTCTAAATGTTAATCTCACCCAGAGATTCCATCACAGACACATAGAGAATAACTTTTGACCAAATGTCTGGGCACCCCATTGCTCAGTCAGATTGACATAGCATTAACTATCATATCTTTTATTCATAATTTGCTTAGGTTTTTGTTTTTTACATGAAAAAGTGTTGAATTTTGTTACATGCTTTGGCATCAGTTAATACAGTCATGTTTTTTTTTTCATCTTTAGCATGTTGATGTGATGCGTTACATTGATTGATTTTGTTAAAAAGCTTTGCATTTCTGGGATAAATCCCTCAATCATGGTATATAATTCTTTTTTTTTTTTTTTTTGCGGTACCGGGGATTGAATCCAGGGGCGTTCTACCTCTGAGCTACACCCCCGGCCCTATTTTTTATACTTTATTTTGAAACCGGGTCTCACGAACTTGCGGAGGGCCTCACTAATTAGCTGAGGCTGGCAGCCAACCCCGATCCTCCAGTCTCCGCCTCCCAAGTACTGGGATTACAAGCGTGCGCCACCATGTCCGGCCATATATAATTCTTTTTATATATTGATGAATTTGATTTGCTAATAATTCATTGATGATTTTTATGAAAGTATTCATGAGAGATAATTAGTCTTTGGCTTTCTTTTTCAGACTATCTTTGGCTAGTTTTCACAGAGAGGTAATACTGCCCTCACAAATGAGTTGGGGAGTATTTGTTCCTCTTCATTTTCTAGAAGAGATTGCTTACAGTTTATGTATTTATTTATTTATTTATTTATTTATTTATTTATTTATTGCGGTACCGGGGATTGAACCCAGGGGTGTTCTACCTCTGCGCTGCACCCCCAGCCCTATTTTTTATACTTTATTTTGAAACTGGGTCTCACGAAGTTGCAGAGGGCCTAACTAAGTAGAGAAAGAGAGAGAGAGAAAGAGAGAGAGGGAGAGAGAGAGAGCTGAGGCTGGCTGCGAACCCGGATCCTCCGGTCTCCACCTCCCAAAGTACTGGGATTACAAGCGTGCGCCACCACGCCTGGCTGCTTACAGTTTATATTAATTCTTTTTAAATGTTTGGTAAAATTCTCCAGTGAAACCATCTGGTCCTAGATATTTCTTTTTCAAAAGCATAGCACAGCCAAGCATGGTGGCACACGCTTGTAATCCCAGGACGTTGGAGGCTGAGAAAGAAGGATCACAAGTTCAAGGACAGCCTCAGCAAGTAGTGAGGCTCTCAGCAACCTAGTAAGACCCTATTTCAAAATAAAAATAAGCCGGGCGTGGTGGTGCACGCTTGTAATCCCAGTACTTTAGGAGGCGGAGACCGGAGGATACGGGTTCGCAGCCAGCCTCAGCTCTCTCGCTCTCTCTCTCCCCCTGTCTGTCTGTCTCTCTCTCTCTCTCTCCTTAGTGAGGCCCTCTGCAACTTCGTGAGACCAGGTTTCAAAATAAAGTATAAAAAATAGGGCTGGGGGCGTAGCACGGAGGTAGAACGCCCCTGGGTTCAATCCCCGGTACCGCAAAAAAAATATAAATTAAAAAATAAAAATAAAATAGGGCTGGGGGTATAACTCGGAGGTAGAATGCCCCAGGTTCAATTCCCAATGCCAAAAAAGCATAACACACTAAGGTTATGGGTTATGTTTCTTTAATAGTCATAGAATATTTAAATTATTGATCTTATATTGGGTGAATTCTGACAGTTAGTGGTGAGGATTATTTCATTTCATCTATATTATTAAATGTATGTGTGTAGAGTTATTTGTAATATACCTTTATTATCCTTTCCTATGGTTTTAGTATCTGTAGTTATATCCTCTGTTTCATTCTTGATATTGGGAATTTTATATTCATTTATCAGTCTTGCTAAAGATATAAATTTTATTGATCTTTTTAAAGCATCAGCTTTGCGATGATTTTTCTCTCCTTATATTTTTATTATTTCCTTTCTTCTGGTTAATTTGTGTTTGTTCTGCTCTTCTTTTTCTGGTTTCTTATGTAGGAATTTAGATTATTAATTAAAGATTTTCCTCTTTTCTATTGTAAGAATTTAGTGCTATAAATGTCTGTCTCAGTACTGCTTTAGCTTCATTTTACAAATACTGACATGTTGTAATATCATTTCATTCAGTTCCATGTATGTTTTATGTTCTTTGAGTCTTCATCTTTGATCCATGGATTATGTAGAGCGTTTTGTTTAATTTCCAAGTGTTAGTATTGTGTGTGTGTGTGTGTGTGTGTGTGTGTGTGTGTGTGTGTGTTACTGGGGGATTGAACCCAGGGGCATTCTACCTCCATGTTACACCCCCCCAGCCCTTTTTTTTAATTTTTATTTTGAAACAGGGTTTCACTAGGTTGATGAGAGTCTCACTACTTGCTGAGGCTGTCCTCGAACCTGCGATCTTCCTGTCTCAGCCTCCCAAGTACTGGGATTACAGGCGTGTGCCACCACACCCGGCTAGGATTTTTTTAAATTATTTTTTAGTTAACTGATTTTCAGTACAATTCCATTATGGTCAGGGAACATACACTGTTTTTAAATATGTTGAGATTTGTTTTATGATCCAAAGTATGATCTAACTTGGTGAATATTCCATGTGTGCTTGAAAAGAATGTGTAGTCTACTATTGTTGTGTGGAATGTTCTATAATTTTTTACTAAATTCTATTAGTTGATGATGCTGTTGAGTTTTTCTGTATCTTTGCTGATTTTCTCATAGTTTTATTGATTGCTGAGTGGGGCATGGAACACTTTGTTAGCCCCCTTCTAAAACCATGTCTAAATAATGCCATTGATCTTGGTCTTTCATAATCTCCTCTATGCTCTTTTTACCCTAATGTAATGTATGCGTTGATCCCACACTCAAATCCCTATCAGTCAGTTTGTATCTTGAAACCCAAAGATTTCCTCATTATTCTATCTTCCTTAGTTTCTCCTAAAACTAGAAGTCTTTGGGCCAGTAGGCTGATTTCATATTCTCTGAAAAATATACTCATGGGCCAAGTGTGGTAGCTCATGCCTGTAATCCCAGTACTTGGGAGACTGAGACAGGAGGATCACAGGTTCGAGGCCAGCCTCAGCAATTTATTGAGGCCCTCTGCAACTTAGTGAAACCCTGTTTCAAAATAAAGAAAAATAAAATGGGGCTTGAGGTGTAGCTCAGAAGCAGAAGGCCCCTGGGTTCAATTCCCAGTGCTCCCCCCCCCACAAATATATATATAAATAAATATGCATACATGTACACACACTTGTGAAAAGAAATGTTTTATTTTAGGGAGAATAAAGGAAAATTTAATTTGCAAGGTTGCTGATCATTAAACTAAAGTAAAAGGACTACTTATGTTGGGCAGGGGGAGATCTGTGATGTTCTTGAGGGTAAAGGACAAGTACTTTTGCATTTCCCATGGCCCCTTCCTAGAAAAATGCTTCCACATATTTGTGGAATGACTTAAAAATAAATGAATGAATGCTGGTTGATATGAGTCATCACAAAAACAAAGTCACCCACTCCCTAAACTGGTGCTTTTCTCAGGCTTTATTAAGAGTCTGGAAAACCAGTAGGGTTTTCCAAAGTCTGCAATATTTGATAACTGGCTTCATTCCAACCTGGCTGTTGTTAAATGAAATACTCAAGGAAAGAGCTATGCATACAAAAATGAAACCTAATTTAATTTCTAATCAAGTAAAAAATAAATTGCCCATTTTCAATGTATAACAAATTGGAAAGAAATGGACCATTCTAGTCTACTATTCTGCCTCTGCCTGAAGCTGAAGCTGATTTAATTCACCATGGCAAATTTACATGTATTTATTACAGCTATGCTCATGCTTTGTATGAAAGAAGGCCATTATGTAACTTAGGCATTTTTCCCTGTTCCATACCCAGTTTGAGCTGTACAGTGTATAAGTTCATAGCAGTAGCTAGTTGTTGACATGGATAGTGGGTTATTGTCCATAAGTAGGATACTGTGACTTTTTTTTAAGTTAGATGTTTTCTGTGGTGAGCCACAAACTAGGTGGTACCAGGATTATCACTATTTACCTAGCATATAAAATTTTTATTGGCTTACTAATTAACATGTGTTTGAAACATTACAAAGAGTCAATTAACTTTTTGTCAATATGCCAAAACTCCTACAGGAACTTTGTGTTTCCCTTGTTGATTTTATTCTACTTGTATAATCATCTGGTATTATATCTTTTGATAATCAAAAACCTTTATAATATGTTCAGAGGAAACATAGCTAGACAAATAAAAGGTCAGCCTTCCCAAGATGCCTATCTATATAAATGAAGTTAAGTGAGAATGAGATTTTTCAAGCCAAGTCCAACGAGAAACAATTAGACCACACTGTCTACTGCTTGGTGTTTTCCAAGATGAATGAAGTCATACTTGGGAGCCATTTGTTCCAGTTTCTTCAGTTCCTCTTCCTCTGTTGCCCAGTCTCTGGTATGCATCAAGATAATACCAGTATTTCTCTTTCCAGCTTGTTTCCCTTCATCTAGGCATCGTAAATTTAGCGACTTTCACACAGATACAGAAGAACCAGCTCTGTCATGTACGTGCATTTAGCAAGCCTGATGATTGTCAGAGTCTAGTGTGAGAAGTGATTTGGTGTGATAATCCTCCCAGATATCTGGTTTCTTATGACTAAAAAACTGCTTTCCCAGCTGCATGGTGAAATTGCCAGCTATGCCACTGACACATTGGCTGGGTGACAACCTGTAGCTGCTTCCACCCACAAATGAGGTATTTAATTTAAACGTTATGGCTTTTATTTCACATTTTGAGAGAGCTCAGAACAAATTCTGTTAAAATTAGGCTGTGTATTATCAGTTAAAGATTGCTTTGAGTTGTTTTTATTCTCCCTTTTCAGGGACTCTCAGAAGCTTGAAAATGGTTTATCTTTCTAAGTCGATCCTTTTTCCACTTGGCAAACATTACATTTTTCCTCTCTGCTGAAGCCAGCGTGGCTTTGCCTACCATTTTTGCTCTCTGGTTTGGCTTTGCTTGCGTCATTCTCTGAGTTGTCACTGTTCCCACCCATCAGGAGCATATTAGATCTGGGCCTGGTGGGGCCTCTTCCTTCCAAGGTGAAAGCTAGTGTGTTTTCCTAAGGGTTGCAGTGTAACTACAGGGAAAGCAAAAATGAAAGTGGAAGGAAAAATAATCCAGTTGTGAGAGGATAAGAAAAAGTGAAATGTGGTGGAAATAAAGCTGTTTTTATAGAAGGGACTGATGTATTGTCAGAGGCAATGAACTTGGAGAGACCTGGCTTCATGGAGGTGCTGGTGGCTAGGTAAGAACAGAGAATGGGGTAAAGAGAAAGGAAACCTTTGAGATGACCTTAAACACATGAGTAATTCCTAGAACCAGTCCAGTGCATTGGCTTTCAGTGCCCATTTTAAAGGTTCATGTGAAGCCAGGCATCGTGGCACACTCCTGTAATCCCCGCGGGGTGTAGCTCAGAGGTAGAGTACCCCCCTGGTTTCAATCTGTACTACCAAAATAAATAAAAAAGTGTTCATATGAAGCAGTATCTCTATTTGTATAATATTTGCATATCAAGAAAGTGATGTTTTGGCTTAGAATTTTTAAAATTCTCCCTTTGATCTGAGGAAAAAAGAAAAGAAGGGGGCACTAACAGCAGAAATAATTGTGCATGTAATGGGAAAGCTTAGGAAGGGCTGCTGCAGTCCAAGTTAAAGATCATTAAAGATTTTGAGATTTTATAACTAGAGTTGGTATGGAAGTAGCATGGGAAATTTTATAAATTTGAATACAGACTGTGAACTGCTTAAGGGAAGGGAAGATGTCCTCCTACTCTTCTTGGCAACCCTATCACCTATTAAAGTGCTTGGGGCATGTAAGAGTTCAGTACATAGTGGAGGAGAGAAGGAGAGAAGTAAGGTAGGAGACGATGGGAAGGAAGGAGTCAGAGAAGCTATTAAAACTGGTGATGAATGCTTACTACTTTTAAATGGGATGGAAAAATAGAATGGGGGATTGCATAACTTCTCTTTGGTTAACTTTTATTTCTTAATTAATCCCTGGAATTCATCAAAGAATTTTTATAACACATTTCTAAAGTGTTAAATATTCTCTTTCTCAGAGCAATCAAAAGGAAATGGCAAAAGTTTCTCATTCTCCTTAAGCAGAAGAGTACAATGGATTTACTTTCTTTTTTATTGAGATGATACCTTTAATCCCAGCTACTCAGGAGGCTGGGGCAGGAGGATCACAAGGTAGAGCCCAACATGGACAATTCAAGGAGCCTCTGGCTCAAAATAAAATAAAAAGGGCTGGGAAATGTAACTCAGTGAGACAGTTCTTGCCTAGAATGTGCAAGGCCCCAGGTTTAATCCCTAGTACCACAAATAAATTTTTTTAATTAACCATTTTAAAGTGTACAATTCAGTGGCATTTAATACATTCATAGTATTGTGCCATGGTCACCTTTATCAGATTCCAAAATATTTTCATCAGTAGTTGTTACTTTAATGTCTTAGTGTGGTAGAACCACATAGGATCTTTTATTTTATTTAACAACAACAAAAAAAGTTATTGAAATCCAAACAATGTTTCCTCACAGCCTAAAGAGATGAAAGCCCATCTTCTCTTCACAGTCTATCTTTATAATTTCTTATTTTCCCTCCCCACAAGTCATTGGGTAAAATGTACCTTTTTAGGTTAGCATTTACTCTTTGATAGTTTGCTGTTTGGTGGCTCCTTTTTCTCTGGGCCTTCTGGTATAATTTTTTATCTTTAGTAGCATGAATACAGTGAAGTCTGCTGGTGATCTCCCCCCCCCCAGGATATAACATAAATGAAATTCAGTCACTTCTCTACGTGTTAGGATCCAATTTGAGATTCCACTTATACCGGGATAACATTTTATAGGAGATGCAAGCCACACTGTTTCTCCCCTTCCATGATGCCTTTTCTACATGGTTAAAAGGGTACATTGATTTTCCCTAAGATACATGGACAAATAACTATAAAAATATTCTTCAAAAGGATCTTACAATCAGAAATGAAGAAACTCTGATTACCATAGATACTAAGAAGAATAAGTAAACACTTTACACATTTCTAACATTGTGTGGCTTATAGAAAAAGATGTTTTAGCATTATTGTTTAGAGAAGAAAAAAAAGAAAGGTCCAATTAGAAGCAGGTTAGGGAGCTTGATCTGATATTTTACGCTCTTAAAAATAGTAAGAAGTTTCCTGCTGATAGACCTTCAAATTATAGACAGAACATGTTGTGACTAATCATTCCTTTTAAGAAATGTGAATACCATATTTATGTTTCATATGTTTACAATGTTAGAATGTCCATATTATGCCATGAAAAATGAAATCCTGCAGTAGAATCAGCTGTAGAACTGCAAAGGACAGCAAATTCCATTTGTTAACAAAATACCATTTTGCATTCTTGGTCTTCCTGAATCCACATTTAAGACATTTATATAAATCTTTGACACAAGCAATTTTTAAAATATATTTACAGCTGACAGTTTGTGAAAACAGGTTTGCTTTTGTAGGCTAAATAATCACTTTTCTCTAAAGACAGGTGTTGCATTCTTAAATCAGTTGTGTCCACATTTTCAAAGCTCTAGATGCTATTTTTCAAAAGAGTTGTTTACACAATATGATATTTTGTAGATAAGTTTTGTTGGGGGAGGGCAGCACCTAGAGCTCAGGAAACCTGGCCTATTGTTGCTTCATTAATCCTAAACCAACTTTCCCGTTTCAGCTTTTCAAGAAACGATGTTCTTCTCTGAATTTACACAGGGAGAGAAAAAAAAAATCCTCACTGGTCATCCTATTGGAAAACAGAATTGGGATGGGGTGGGCATTGAGGGAAGTTTTGGGGTGGGGTGAGTAAAAGGGTAAATTTCCCTCCTCTTTATATGGGAATCAAGTGTGGCTTATGTTAGGCAAACTTCTAGTCTTCAAATCAAAATTATTCCTCATCTTCATTACATAGGTTTCATTGAGAATTCACCCTGAGTATTTGCTTCATCTTTCTCTGGTTTATATCCATTATACTTATTTGTGCTACGGGGGGTGGAAATGCCATACAGAGAATCAGGTGGTTTGGAGTTTATTCTCAGCTTTGTCAATAATTCGGTGTGATAACTGTAGTCAGTCTCTGAGTTTAGCTTCTCCTCCCTATCAAATGGGAATAATAAGAAGCCACAGTAGAAGGAGCAGAATCAGATCCACTTGCTTTTAAATGGGCTACTCCCTCTGCTGGGAGGACGATTCCTTGCCATTCAGAAATTCTAACTGCCACTTACCCCCTGCCAAAATGACTTGCGCACCTTGGAGCATCTGCACCTATTATATCTTAGACATTGTAAATGTCAAAAATATGTGTATTTGCTTGAATGATGATGGTGAACTAGCTCTTAGAATCATGCTAGAATTCCTCATGGTATACTTAAGGAGCACCTTTCACACATACACATCTTAAGGGGCAACTGAGAACTTGGTTGCCCTTCTCCTGCTCTGCCCTGTACATGCTCAGTGGACCTCTTCTCTTTTCTCTCATTTTTCATATTTTGACTGATCTTACTCACTCACACCTCTGCTCTCCCATTGGAATTTATGTTTAAGCACCTATGTTCATCTTCTACTTGACATCTTTTCCCACCTTGTTTTCTTTACAAAAACTGTAGGGTTTGGCCTGTTTATCTCCTTTCCAGCTGCTTTAATCAGCTTCTTTGCAGAAATTCTTTCTCCTTAGGACTCTAGGTGATAAATCTAATTTTCATCAGTTCTCCCATTATTAGTCCCCTAGCATACCAACTCATTTTTTTTAAATTGGGAATCAAACCAGGGGTATTCTACCCAGCCTCCCCCCGCCTTGAAGCAGGGTCTCACTAAGTTGGTGAGGGTCTCATTAAATTGCTGAGGTTGGCCTCGAACCTGTGATCCTCTTTTCCCAGCCCTCCAAGTATTGGGATTAAAGGTGTTATGCCACCACACCCAGCTCTTTTTTTTTATCTTTTTTATTGTGGTTGTTTTCCCCTTCTTCATATTCTCAATTCCATCATGGAGTTCAACTCTTTGTGTGAAAGCCTTTCTTACTGTTGACTATGGGACACACAGATATTGAAGAAAGAAAAAAAAACTAATTGCATCATGGGAGTTAGATGTGTCAGATTAGGGGTGTTTGGTGTACTGATGAACTTTATTCAAAGGTCCAGACAAGACCTTTCTCAATGCCTTTTCTTTGCTCCAGTGAGCCCTTTTTTTCCCCTAAAACTAGCATTCATCAGGCCTCCTGCCTTCTCTTTTTTATCAACTAATTCTAAAGTACATTGATGATCCTTGGGCCACTATCAACATAGACATGTTTTGTCTATTTCATGTAGTCAGTCATTATTTGAACATACTTGGTCAAGGTATTTCATACCCCTCAAAAAAAAAAAACATATTTCTTTCTCCTTTGGTAAAACTGGAAGGGCTGAGCTGACTAGTGACTGCCCTGTGTGGGAGACCCTCTCTCCTGTGGTCTCTTACCTCCAGTTGTTTCATTTAGGTAGCTTCCCCAACTGGACTGCATTTGTGTCCAGCCTTCGAGCCTTCTTCTGAGGTCCTACCTGAGCAGTAGCAGTGTGAAGGTCTGATGTGGAGGCCTGGTGGATGTTATGGGGGACTAACTGTGTGTCTTGTAGGTAAAGGCGGTGGGCTGACTGCACACAGTTTCAAGACAAACCTGCTGTCACTGAACACTTCTTTAAAGTCCTGGAGCTGCCACTCCCATTGTGGCAGAATAGTTAATATTTGTTAGATTATTTATATTTTGGTGGGTTTCTAGATGTAAAAATCAGCATATATCCTCGTATTCCCCTCTACTTTTTATTAGAACAGTCATAATAGGTGATTCCCTATTGGGGAATCCATTCATACACTTGGAATCATAAGTGTTTATAGATGATACTAAGAAAAGAACCACTACCGGTTGGGCCAGGGCAAGGAAGTCTCAGCCCCAGTCCCCTCACTTACCTAGGCTCTTCTCTCCAGAAGCCAAAAGAATCTAGCTTAGAAGACAAAGGAATCAGGGTGTAGCTTTTAATTGAGAGAGGGAGGGAAAGGCAGTGGGGCTCCCCACAGGGAAGGGACCTCAAAAGGGTCACCACACCCCTGTGCTCACACTGGACCCAGGCTGCCACTGCTGCCAAGGAGACACCATCAAATCACTTTTGCTGATATTCTGTTTTGCTGGCGCTACAGCTCTGCAGGCTTACTTGCCGCTGCTAATCGTTGCTACCACTGCCTCTATTTCCACACTTCTCTCCTTGCTGTTACTCTGCTTGTGCTGATCTCTGCTTCTCTTCCCATTGCTCTACCTCTCTGCTTTCAGGAGGCTAGCTTATATACCCTGGCAATTCCTCTGATTGGTCCTTAGATCTGGGCCCTGATTGGTCCATTTTCAATACTTGTTTGGAATCCCTGATCAGTCTTCACCTAGAAGTCAGGGAGAGCTGCCGGCCCTGGTCCTTACTCCAGCTCACCACCCTTTATCCTTTATCAATACCTAACAATAATTTAATCCCATAGCCTCTTTTCAAAGTTTAGAAAATAAGACCAAGAGAAGGGGGGTATCTTATCCAGAATCTTAGAACTAAGAGCAAAGCATGGACCAAAAACCAGGTCTGCTAACTCTGAGCTCTAGGCTCAGCTATAGACCACACTACAAATGAGACATTATTGATTTCTGTCCTCCATAAGGATAGTCAAATACATACTGTCTACATGGAACAGAGGAAATGGCCTTGGGCCATATTCATACCAGGGTTTAAAATCTAAATCTGCATTCTAATATTTGAACAAGCTTAGAGGAGCTATTTAATCTTCACATACTTCCTTTTTCTCATCTATGGAACAGGAACCATAATAACTACTTAATAGTCATGTGAACATAACTATATGCCAATAGGGAACCTTCATGGTCTCCCCCCATACCCTGCTCTTTATCATGAGGTTAAATATTCTCTTCCAAAAATCAAGAGACCAACAAGGAGTTAATAAATACTTTTAAACTTAGAGGAAGGAATGTCTGCACAGTGCCCAGCTTGGATGATACGGTATTTCTGACTGTTTTCATGTTGATTTTCATGCCACAGTGAGCCCCTTCAGGCATGAAAACAACCAAGGATTATTTCCTTCTCTGTTCTTTCTTTTCTGGCCCTCTTGTTGTGTTTTCATCACAGACTCCAGCCCTTCCAAAAGCAGTGTGACAGTACTTACCAGTGAATCCCAGCTCTATCCTACTGGGGCCACCATTCAGGGACATCCTCTGAACCTGCTTCTCTCAAGAAGGAGCTCGTCGACATGTGCCTGATCCACAAACAACCTTAGTTCCACAATTCAGCTCCTTGTTTTCCCAAGCTTCTTCTGAGACATTGCTCCATCCCAGTCAGTCCCTCCTGTGAATTCCTCTTGAACTTACAGCTTAACATTTAATTTGTCCTCTGGTCATTTAACTTCTGTGAATTTTCTCCCTCCCCCAAATTCAATTGTGAGCATTCTTTAAGGACCCAAAACCAACTCCTCTGGATTTATTATTATCCCCCATGGAGCTTAGCAATGTGTTGAGTACTTACAGAATTCTTTGATTAATAACTGAAAAATAAGGAACTAGAACACACCCTGACAGAAATTAGTGCTTGGTCCCAGCTCCCCCCAGAGCATAGCACTGTGTTCCTTCTCTCTGAGTGAAATGTTTCTTCCTTAGCTTGTTAACACCCTTTGGTCCCTTTTGGATCCCATTCAAAGGTGACTGGAGTTTCAGGGACTCTGGGCTGCCTCCTGGATCAGCTTTTTTATTCTGACTTCCTACTCTCCCTCTTAGCAGAATGAAGACATGGGCTTCCCCTTTTCTGAGTGTCATGGCAAATTCAAAACTATGTAAAGCTCTCTTCAGATTGAAAAAAATTAGAAAGTATAACCAAACCTCTGAACTCAGGTCTTCCTCTGATGCCATTCCACCAAAAACTTTTTTATTCTGACTTCCTACTCTCCCTCTTAGCAGAGTGAAGACATGGGCTTCCCCTTTTCTGAGTGTCATGGCAAATTCAAAACTATGTAAAGCTCTCTTCAGATTGAAAAAAATTAGAAAGTATAACCAAACCTCTGAACTCAGGTCTTCCTCTGATGCCATTCCACCAAAATGCCCACTTAATTCTTACAGAAAATGATATTTGTTGAATTCTTTTTAATGTTTTAAAATGGCCTGAAACTATCAATGTAGAATTGCTTTCTAATACCATTTCTCTAGGCTCATAAAACCTAGGCGTCAAAGCTATCCATTGAAGTTACTTATTCCTGAATTTGTTTCTTCCAAACTTCTCATTGTTTACTAGTAAGAAAATATTTATAAATAATTTTATAAAAATAAACTACTTATAAATTTGTTTTTATTTTGCATTGAGTAACTGCTGTGAGCTGAGACCTGAGCTGGGCACCATGGAAGATGGAGATGACTATAAGACATGGCATTTGTGCTCAGAAGAGTCTGTAGTCTGAGGCTGAGGAGGAGGGGTGCTGTGGACTGGGAATTGACTGCCCTGTCTCAAGGTTCCAGATGGAAACATCAATATGGTTCTTTGGAGGTGTTTTAAATCCCACCTTTTGAAGGTGAAAGTAGATTAATGTACCACTATCCCATTGTTTCAGGCTGCAGAAACTATGTAATAAAGAATATGGCATAAAGACTTCAGGATTTCTGACAGAATAGTTCTAGAAGACAGGAGCAGGAAATGTACTTCAAAGGGCTCAGGACAAATAGCCCCTTAGATCAATTTTTAAATCAATAACAGGCCAGGTACCAGAAGAGGAAGCCTGTTTCACAGCCAAAGGGTGAACAATACTGAAAGCCCAGGCTCCCACAGACTCTGGGGGGTCAGTACAAATTGTTCATTGATCAGCAAATTTGTATTTCTGAAAATGGCTCTAAATACAAAATGATTGGGTACATCAAAAACAAAAGTTGGGTAGCTGGACGTGGTGGTGCACGCTTGTAATCCCAGTACTTGGGAAGTGGAGACCGGAGGATCCGGGTTCGCGGCCAGCCTCAGCTAATTAGTGAGGCCCTCTGCAACTTCGTGAGACCCGGTTTCAAAATAAAGGATAAAAAATAGGGCTGAGGGTGTAGCTCGGAGGTAGAATGCTGCTGAGTTCAATCCCCAGTACCGCAAAAAAAAGTTGGGTAAAGAGAAAACTATAGACTCTTGCTTAATAATGGAGTTGCATAATTCAGTTGAAGAATCATAAACTTGGAAATGTTGGAATTTTTTTTTTTTGGTAAGGAAAAATTGATTTGAAGGCAATGCTAATAAAATAAAAAATGATCCACGACTAAAACTACATACTGAGGCATTTTATCTCACTGGGGACCTGAGAATAGTAAAATATCCAAGTTGAAGTCTAGTCCTCCCTAGGCTAGTAAATTAGTTTGGGGACACTAAGGTAATAATTGTTTAACTTCCTTTGACTTTGTAGCCAGTGCAGATTTGGTGGGTTGGTTGTTTTAGTTGTTGGCAAAACACTGTAAATATCTAGGTTCTGATTGTTGTATTTCTATTATAAAAAGCAGGAAACTTTTTTAAAAAGATAGAGGGTTAGGAGGAATTGTGAATGAATAATAACTTTTTGTCAAATTGAAATATGGCCTGTTATTTATTCTGCTCTGGAAAAATGAGATGGTTCTATGTTTAGACATATATAGTAACCCTAATATTTGTAACAAGAGGGAAAATTTCTTCTGGATTTGTTTGGTTGATTTGGTTTGATTATTTCATCAGCAAGAAAGGTGTGAATAACATCCCATTAGATTAAAACTTTTCCTGGAATACCACTTTTGATCTTGAAGGTCCTTTCCAGCTCTAAGAGTCTAGTTCACTGATTCTTGAGAGATGATATATTAAGAAACTGCACCAAAACAAGGCTGCCTGGAACAGGCCCCATTGAGCACTGATGTTCTCAAGGGGGAGCCCACGTATAATGGAATATATGACTAACCTGCAGAGTATTGCCTGATTAGGGGTACCTCAGAACTTTCACTAACTTTGCTGGCAATGCCTTTGTAACTATCAAGTCTGGCATTTGTATTCCTCAGTAGTAAATGTGGAGAACTAGTTATTACTGAATGAGCTACAAAGATCTTATCAGGCTCCAGTACAATAACATTGTAACTTGCTCTAATAAGACAAAACAATTGTAAAATAGTTCAAAAAGTTTAGTTCCAACTCCACATCTTACCACATTAGATGGTATTATTTCTCTAAACTGGAGATTTCAAGTTACCATGACTTTCACCAAAAACTCTAAATCATGTTTACAGTGAAGTTCATATGATGAAATAATAATTAAGTTATATTTGGTGAAATGTTTTAATTTTTACTTTTCATCACTTTTGGTCACCAAAAATGAAAATTAAAGCACTTATGAATCAAATTTAGTTTATGGACTTCAATAATAAAGAATAAGGAAGGAGCCTGTTTTTTATGGAAATGTCTAAGTCTGTTCAAGCTACTATAACAAAATGCCATAAGCTGTTTGCTATTTATAAACAACAAAAATTTCTTTCTCATGGTTGTGGAGGCTGGGAACTCTAAGATCAAGGCACTGGTTGATTTGGTGTCCAGTGAGGGCCTCTTCCTGGTTCATAAGACAGCTTACTGTCACCTCACAGTGTTGGAAGGGTAGGAAGGCTTTGGGGAACTTTCTGAGGTCTCTTTTTATATACTATTCCCATATGCACTACTCCCATTGTGAGGGCTCCACCCTGATGGACCTACTCGCCTCCCAGTGTCCCCATCACCTTGGAGGTTAGGATTACAACATATGAATTGGAGGGCAAGGTGAAGCACACAAATATTCAGTCCATAGCAGGATGTAATTGGAATTTTTTGGTTTCTTTATAATCTAGTTGTGAATTCCCCTCCCCCATTCTTTTTTTTTTCCTGAGTCAACTTACTGATCATAGTATGACTAGATCAACACATAGTATTCTAAATATATTGTAGGAATAATTCCTTCTGACTTTATTTAATGTCTTTGTTTATATAAGGAAGAACTTTATTTGTTTTTATTTCTGCTAGCCCCTGTTAGAATTGGAATTTTATCTTTCAAATTTGTAAATCTTTTTGCTAAATAATGATTTTTAGATTTTTTCCCCTTTAAAGTCAAGAGCTCTCTTATCTTTGTACAATTTAGGAATGGCAAAAATAACTAACTCATCAGTGTGGTATTTTCTAAATCCATAATACACAAATGAGTTGTCACAGAGCTAATAGAAATATCAGTATATAGTAGCTTGTTTCTTTCTCTTTTAAAAGGCCATTTTCACCATCAAAAATATCCTGAAATTGCCTATAAACAATTACAATCTCTTAGCGTTTTAGACCAAAATGAGATGTTATCTTTTATTATTGATAGACAGTGTCTCTATTTCTGTCATTAATAAAGATGATTGAATTTCAGCTTTATATTTTCAGGAACAGATATGTTGGATTTTATACTACAGTATAGACCGAGATACTGATTAGGAGCAGAGTGTAGGGATGGTTAAGGACAAAGACTAAGCTGAGTCCTATGTTTCTGACTTGGGTACATAAGTCAAACTAAAATGACTTTTAAAAGTAGGCACATCCAGTAGGCTATTAGATGTACTGTCAGAGCTCAGAGAGCAGTCTGAGCTATAAACCATTGATTTGGCAACAGTTGAAGAGGATGATTATCTGAGAAGATATAAATGTTCAGAAGAGCCTTCCTATGTGAAGTCTCTTCTAGAAGACAAAGATGAAAGCATTGGGAGGATGGATTTAGGAGAAAGAAATACATGGCACTGTGACAATGAGAGTGCAGGAGAGAGCTGGTTCTTAGAGGCACTAACTTATAAAAGCCATATTTTTTCATCTGTGAATTTTGGAGGTAAATCAAGGATCAAATTTATAACTTCAAATTTATTATAGTCAGTTATTTGGGTTAATAATTTCAGATTCTCTTTAAAGTCTAGAGACTATAATTTTTTTGCCTTTTATTTTGAAGTTGCTTTAAATTTACACAAGTTTCAAAAATGGTAGAGTTCCTGTATACCTTTTACCTGGCTTCCACTAATGTTAACATTTTATATAACCATAGTATAGTTATCAAACCAAAATATTAAATCATATAATACTATTAACTAAATTACAGACTTTCTTCGTATTTACCAATTTTTTTCACCATTCTTTTTTTTGTTACAGATCCCATCTAAGATTCACATTGCATTTAATTATCAGGTCTCCTTAGTCTCCTCTAATCTGTGCCCGTTCTTCAGTCTACTTGTCTTTAATGGCTTCTACACTTTTGTTTTTTGTTTTTTGTTTTTGCGGTACTGGGGATTGAACCCAGGGGCATTCTACCTCTGCGCTACACCCCCGGCCCTATTTTTTATACTTTATTTTGAAACCGGGTCTCACGAAGTTGCGGAGGGCCTCACTAAGGAGAGAGAGAGAGAGAGAGAGAGAGAGAGCGAGCTGAGGCTGGCTGCAAACCTTGATCCTCAGGTCTCCGCCTCCCAAAGTACTGGGATTACAAGCGTGCGCCACCATGCCTGGCTGGCTTCTACACTTTTGAAGAATACTAATCAATTATTTTATATACAGAGACTACAACCATATCATCAAATAATGGGATTCATTCTTACTTTATTTCAAAATGAAACTCATTTTTCTAAAGAAGACTATATTTTGTGTTTGTCAAAATTCTGGTGTTTGAATTTCAGCAAGGTGCAATTATTGTGACTTCTTTCTTAGGGATCTGTTGTTACTTGGAAATTTCTCCCTCCTTCACTGCAAGGAAATAATATATTCTCTGTTCTACATACTAAAAGCAATCTCCCTATCTCCAGTAATGATAAATGAAATATCAAGTAAAGAATAATTTTTGCAGTATGTAGTTTCTAAATCAATCAATTTTTGTGTTATAAGTCTTCTTTAAAAGCCTTAGATTTCTCAAAAAGTTAAGCATATAACTACCATATGATCCAACAGTTTCACTCCTAGGTATAATTCCAAAAGAACTGAAAGCAGGGACTCAAGCAATGATCTGCCTGCAGAATGAAGCACCCACATTTATCAAAGCTCCTGACCTTATGCTTCCAATTCTATAGAAGTAGGAAGAAGTGCAGATACTTGCTTACTGTTGAGAAGCTAGGGTTTAGGAATTTACATTTTCATGAAACGCCAAACTCATGACACCATTTGCTAGCTGGTCAGGCCTCATAACTGGCAGCTCCAGTAGAATAAGATGGAATGTGGAAGAAGCAGTTCTCAAAAGAAGGGAATACTGGGCAAAACAAAGACATATGTCTGCCACACCAGGTCATTTCATTAATTCATTTAGTGAATGTATGTTGAGTACTTACATAAGCTAACAAAACAAAAAAATGTGCCCACTCTCGTGTAGTTTAACTTAGAGCTGGTCTGCTCAGCTACAAAAGCATGTTGAAACTTGGGCAACTAACAGGTGTGATATAAAGTTCTTAGACTTTGATAGCTAACCTATCCCTTACTTGTTGAAGTCAGTTCATTCAAGATAGATAACAAGCTAGTGTTTGTGCCAAAGTGGCATCCTTATGCAGAGGTCTGTGATAATTTCTGAAGGTCAGACCAGTGGATGCTCTGCCTGGAGTTTAAGGGGTTGAGGAGATGAACTGGTACTGTTTTAACCCCCGTGGATAACATGTTGGCAAGAGCTAGTCAAGTTACTGCAGGATTTTAGTCTCAGGCCAGAATGGGATGAAAAATCAGAAGCTTTGATGGAATTATGCATTTTAGGGCTATAGCCAAGGTTCACTGGACATATAGGAATGCAAGGATTTTCCATACACATACCAGATTCAGGCTATAGGCAGAAGTACTAATTCTATTTTGTAGACCAAACCCCTGGAAAGGGTGGTGTCTCTGCCAATCTTGGTTAGATAGACTTGGGACATGGGCAGGGCAGAGTCTGTTAAGAGAAAAGCACCTTTAGACAGGAAATGATTATAAGATGCTGGTAGACAG
>PVJS01016313.1:6922-37743 GCA_004027185.1 Glis glis
TTTTTTTTTTTTTTTTTGTGGTACCGGGGATTGAACCCAGGGGTATTCTACCTCCATGCTACACTCCCCGCCCTATTTTTTATACTTTATTTTGAAACCGGGTCTCACGAAGTTGCAGGGGGCCTCACTAGGTAGAGAGAGAGAGAGAGAGAGAAAGAGAGAGAGTGAGCTGAGGCTGGCCACGAACCCGGATCCTCTGGTCTCTGCCTCCCAAAGTACTGGGATTGCAAGCATGCGCCACCACGCCTGGCCCGGCTTCATTTTTTTAAAAGAAGGGAAATTAGCCTCGCACAGGGGTGAACACTTGTAATCCCAATACATAAAAGGTTGAGTCAAGAGGATTGTAGGTTTGAGGCCAGCCTCAGCAACTTAACAAGACCCTGTCTCAAAAGAGGGCTGGGGGTGTAACTCAGTGGTAGAGAACCCTTGGGTTAGATCTCTAGTAACACACACACACACACACACACACACACACACACACACAGAGGAAATGATTAGAACTTTTTATTTCAACAAAATGATGCAAAATTTATATTACATTGAAAAAAGACACCATCCAAGGCAGGGGATGAAGGAAGTACAAAGCCAAACAAATTCTGTTACCAATGCCTTTCATGTAAACTAGCATGTTTATATAAACAAGGCAGAGTGAACAGACTTTGAAGTCAGAGTGCATGGGCTATGCCCTGGCTCTGGTGCCTTTTAATCTCATGATACTGGACCAAGGTGTCCAACCCTTCTGAAACAGTTTCTTCCCCCACAATATGATTCTAAGGATACCTAAGTCCCAAGTGCAGATTGTAGGTACAAAACATACTTTGCATATTGCATTTAATAATTCCAAGATGCCATTGTCTTTGCTAGGTCATAAGTTTCAGACTCCTCAGGTCTGGCTCTTTTTCTCTTGCTATTCACCAACAAGATTTAGTCCTCAGCACTGCTGCAGATGTCTCCGCTGTTAAGAAGAAAGGGCCCCTCACCCTACCCCTGACAATATCTACTATGAGACGGTGAGATTTCCAGACTTCAGGGATGGCAACTGAGTCCTGTGAAAGCAACCTGGAGTTATTTAACTGACTTCTATTTTTCTCAAAAAATGTAAGAACTTGAGAATACTTTTGAAGCCAGAAGGGGAGGCAAAATAAAATAACTGCTTGATTCCTAATTCAAATTAAGAAATGAGCATCCTTGTATTAATTAAAACCAACATAGGATTGCTGGGAAAATTATAATAATTAACTAATGACTGCTTAGCAGATAGAGCAAAAAACAGTATTAATATGATCATCGACGCTGGGCACAGTGGTACACATGCCTGCAATCCCATACTTGGGAGGCTGAGACAGGAGGATCGCAAGTTTGAGGCCAGCCTCATCAACTTAGTGAGACTCAACAACCTAGTGAGACCCTGTTTCAAAACAAAAAATAAAAAGGGCTGGGAGTACATCTCAGAGGTTGAATGGCTTTGGGTTCAAACCCCAGACCATAAAACAACAACGACAACCCAATATGATCATCGTTAATGATATAACAATTGTACAATTTCTACTAATGATAATCATGTTGAAAATGTCCTGCCAGTTTACAGGACACATGTTCCAGGGGCCTCAGCCAAGGGTTCTTTCTAGCAGAGGAGAAGAAGCCACCAAGCAAAGCCGCGCCTGGCTCGCTGGCATCAGCTGTCTCTGAGCCCAGGCCTTTGTCTGACCGTTTTTGTACTGAACTAGCCATGCTGTTGTAAATCAGTCAGCACAAACCCAGAGCCATTCTCTACTCATTTACTTAACAGCACACAGCCCTTCAAAGGGCAAAGGGGTTTGAGGAAATCCAAACTAACCGAGGGCAACGCGAGACACCAGGAATATGGGTTCCCTCGCGAAAGATAAATGGTACCTATTAACTGTGCACACAGATCCCTGACAACATATTGAGAGCATTCCTTTGTGTTATTTGGAAATTCCGAGTACATTAAGAAAAGAGCAAGGTGCCATATTCTTTGTCGTACCACTAAGCCTTCACTCTGTCAGAATGCTATTAGCATTAATGGGAGATTTTATTGCCTCTCAAAGTGTGTGTAAAAACCAAGTGTCTCTAAAAAGTATTATTTTGTTGACATTTATCATAAGGACTATTAAAAGAACATATAAAACATCAGTGGTTCATCTGAATACTGCCTTGCGCCTCCTGGCTGTGTAAACTGCAGTTTACACCCTCTATTAGCAGAACAACACTCCAGTGTGGTCAGGTGGCTCATCCCTCCTGGGGGACACCTGAACATAGGCTGTCACTCTATCCAGAGACACCCTCCAGGCTCTCAAGGCCTCTGTCTTCCATGTGTGAAGTTCCAGAGCTGCTTTGCCGGAAGTACTGGATCTTCACGCAGATGCCTGAGGGTAACCAGCGGTGTACCCGCTCTGCATCTCTGTCCTCGTTCTCTGTCTCCTCTCTACCTAAAACTTTGGGTCAGATTCCTGCTCAACTCTGCATGTAGACATGTTGATAAGTTAAGGAATGTCTGTCTAAAAACTGGAAGTACAAGACTGATTAGTTCTAAATTTATCTAACCTTCCTGGTACCCCTTCAAGATGAAAGACACCAAGATAAGGGTACCTAAGATATTCTCAAGCTTTCAGGAATAGGGAGAATTGCAGGCAGATCACCCCATGATGCCAGGGACAATTACCCCATGATGGGACCTCAGGCTGCCCCCTAAGCAGGAACCATCGACTCAAGATGGGGACTGAATGTCCCCTCAGGCGAGAGGGACTTCCCCAGAGCCAGCAGGACCTGGCAGAACCAGACCCGAGACCATGACCAGCCAGACCACAGTTTGACAGAGGTGTGTAAATAAGCATGCTTCTTGCCCCTGTTTCTGTTCCCTCCTTCCTCCACCTCTGGATCACAAAATCTAAAGTAGACTCCCTTCCACTTCCTCTCCATTGCATGACAATCTTTTATTGGTCCTCCAACTATGGCAATTTATAGTAATTCCCCAATTTGTTCATTGTTGGCCTGTTATTAACCTTTTTTCTTTTTCTTTTTTTTGTCCTGGGGATTAAACCCAATAGCATTTTACCTCCAAGCTATACCCCCTGCCCTTTTTTGTTTTTATTTTGAAAGTTGCTAAGGGTCTTGCTAAATTGCTGAGGCTGGCCATAAACCTGCAATCCTCCTGTCTCAGTCTCCCAAGTACTGGGATTACAGATGCACGCCACTGTACCCAGCCTGTTATTGACATCTCTGAAGGGAAGCTCCAGGGAAGCAGGGAACATGCTACTTCTACAGTTCACCTAGTGAGCCTGCACACGTGTGTAATCTCAGTCTCTCCATGTGTCTGGTGTCGGGGAGTAGAGTGGCATCATCCCCGACACAGATGAAGAAGATGCGAGGCACACAGAGTTGGTTAAGCACCTTCCTCAGGTCACACGGCCCAGGCCATCTCACCCACAGTCCCTCCTCCTCATCACCCCACCACTTATCACCTTCATATCCAAGGGCCCAGCTCACTGTAGGACCTCAGTGGACCCCGAGAGAATGATTGGCAAGGTAAACTCTTCTAAGTGTGAACATCCAGAGAAACGTGGCAACTCTCTAAGTCCCACGACCATTCCTGGCCCTGTGATTTACAATGCTGCATCGCCTCTCTCCTTGTAATTTACAAGCTCCTCAGGGGCAAGATTCATGATGTCCCCATATCCGGGTCCCTCATGGTACCCGGCATAATAGAAAGTGCTGGAGAACACTTGCCTCATGCCTGCAGGCAATTACAAGTAGAAATTAACCACGACTGCAATAAACCAACGTTCGACCAAGTATTCCAATAAAAAGTAAGCACTCCAGTTGCCATTTATCATTTTCGTCATTTATGGAACCAATTTGATTCCAGAGGTATTCTTTGTGTTTCCAGAACTAAAGAGCCATTTTATGGAGTGTGTTTTCTACTTCAGGAGTGGGTAGGAATCATCTTAATTAGAAGAAATAAGGGGGAGGACAAGAGAGAAGGAGAACAATTTTAAAAGCTTCCTCATGCCAGGCATGGTGGCACATGCCTGTAATCCCAGTACTTGGGATGCTGAGACGGAAGGATTGCACATTTGAGGTCAGCCTCAGCAACTTAATGAAGGCCTCAGCAACTTAGACCTTGTTTCAAAATAAAAATAAAAAGGAGAGAGGGTATAGTTCGGAGGTAGAATGCCTCTGGGCTCAATCCTTAGTGCCAAAGAAAAAGAAAGCTTCCTCACTGTCTTGAATCCCCCAGAGCAGCAGGAAGCGCCAGGCCGGGCGTCGGAGCTCAGCTGGTCCACAAGAGCCTTCTGCTTTCTCTGAGCACTGCCATGCAGCCCTCTCCCTGCTGCCTGTTCAGGAGGCTCCCACTCCCACTCTGCTCTTGTTTCCTCTTGCTTTCGCCAGCACTGCTAAATAAAATTATGGGGTTCAGTGCTGAAAAGCCTGTTCTGCCTTATTAATAAAGAATTCCTTTCCTGGGAAACATTTTCCTGGGAAAGGGACCAAAGATTCAGGAGAGCACAGCCTAACTGGAGGGAGCCATCCACTCTCCATGCGTATGTACTTGCAGAAGCAGGCGATTACTGTGATAGAGAACCTTTTCTAGCATGTGGTCTTCTGCTCCCTGAGTGGGTAGAAATGATATTAGTGAAAAGAACAGACTCAGCTTATTGAAGGAAATCCAGATGACTTTCCACTACCTAGAAATGTCTGGAAGGAAGAAGCATTCAACTCAAATGCTAAAGGAAGCCAGTGGCAACAGAGACTTGGGAATCCCTTCTAGGTAAAATCACGGGGACGGGGCAGGTGAAGAAATATGTCTTGTCTTCTCTAAAGGTTCTGTTATGGGGTGAATTATGTCCCCTCAAAAAAGACACCTTGAGATCATAACCTCCTGTGCCTTAGAATGTGACCTTATTTGGAAATAGGGTCACTATAGATATGATTACTTAAGACAAGGTCATGCTGGAACAGGGTGGACCTTATTCCAACATGGCTGGCGTCCTTAGAAGAAGGCAGTCATGTGAAGACAGCAGAAGATGGAGGCAGAGAGTACAGAAATGTACCACAGGCCAAGAGCACCAAGAGTTGCCACTGTCACCAAAGGTTAGAAGAGGAGACTGGGACAGATTCTCCTCCAGAGCCCTCCAGAGGAACCAGCTCTGCCGACAATCCAACTCCATACTTCTAGCCCCAGAACCATGAGAATTCGATTTCTGTTTTGTTTTGTGTGTGGTTTTTTTGTCACCCAGTTTGTGGTGTTTTGTTATGGAACGTGTAAGAAAATAATAGAGCATAAAAATTCAGATTTAGAAAAGCACCTGGGTTGTCCAGATTCAGCCCCTGGAGCCAGACAACCTACCTGTGATTTTAGTGCATACTATTCAATGTAGTCACATTTTTGTTTTAAAGATAAAAAAGTCTTTAAAGCCCCCCCTTTTTTTTGGTACTGGGGATTGAACCCAGGGGATTCTACTTCTGAGCTACATCCCCAGTCCTTCTTACTTATTTGTTTTTTAATTTTGAAACAGGGTCTCACTAAATTGCTGAGAGTGACCTACAATATTTTGAAACAGGGTCTAAGTTGTGGAGGGCCTCACTAAGTAGCTGAGACTGGCTGCAAACCTACTATCCTCCTGTCTAAGCCTCCCAAGTACTGGGATTACAAGCGTGCACCACCATGCCCAGCTTATTATTATTTTTTTTGCCAAAAAATGCAATGTCCCAGATGTTAGGCATCAGCACATTCTAGATAGCAGAATTATCGTCCAGAGTGCAGAGGTGAGGAGTGTGGATTCTGCGGTCGATGTAAGTCTACTGAGGATCCTATGCCTAGAGCATTAGGCTCTTCGTGGCTCCGTTTCTTCATTTGTAAGGGCAATGATAATGTGATCTGCCCCACAGATGAGAAAGCGTGACACAGAGGCCATCTGAGTGACACAGGGGAGGGGCTCAGCAATCCAAGCAGCATGACCCATGGCAGGCTGGCTCCCCCGGCTGCACTTTATCGTGCCGTCTTTTCTTTTTGGTTACCGAGAGTTCACTGAGGACAAGCCTGGGCTGTGGCCACTCTTACACATGTAGATGCAGCTGGGGAACGAGGGCCAGAATGTACTTCATCTGTGTGACTCCTGCAATTACAAGTCCCCGCCCCGTGAGCACAGAACTTGACTCATGCCGTCGCAGTGCCCAGCGTCAGGTACGTGGCTCCAGGGGGAGCACAGGGGTCTTTCTCTGGGAGGAGGTCAGTGGTAGGTGTTCTACTCTGTGAGCTGGGATGGATGGGCACAGGAATTGAATGCTTCATTCCCAGTTCAAGGTCTGGGTTTGCCTGTTTCTTTTCTGATTATCACACAGGACATGGAAAACAAATTACAGTGATACTCCTTACAGAGGATGATGGGAAAACCTATGAACCCCAAGGCAGAGAAAACAATTCAAGAACGCGACAAATGCAACAGTCAGTAATTTTTGCAATGAGTAGCAAAGCTAAGAAACGCGCTTATTCTCCATGGCTGTCCTGTGCTGCTGCAGACATGTTCTACAGTCTGGAAAGCAGACCCTGTCCAGACGTGTGACAGGAGCACTGCCCTACTCTGTTATCTGGACCAGAAGTGACAAGCCTCGGGGACATGAGCCACCTGTGTTTGTGAAACTTCACTGTTACTCAGCTCTGCCCATTCATTCCGTCTGTGGCTGCTCTTGTGAGGATGGCAGAATAGAATAATTTTAACACAGACAGTAGAACCCAGAACGCCTAAAATGGTCACTATCTGGACCTTTACAGAAAAACTGGCTGACTCCTCGTTTGGACCCTCCCACTGTGATTATGCTAAAGATTAAGCTCTGAGGGGACAAACCTCTCATCCTCTGGCTGAGCCCTACATCGCTGATGCGGAGGAGAACACCCAGCGTGTCGCAGGCGCTCGCTGAGGCTCTTCATAAAGAACGAGCATGGAAGCAAATGAATGCTGAGATTCTCTGACAGGCAGAACCAACCACGCACAGCGCTGTCCATTGGAGTGGACCCGTGTCCCAGAGCTCTGTGCTGAGAAACAAAATCACAAGGACATCGGTTTCACTGCTGGATGTCCCTTGGTTAACTAACTACCTGGGAGTCCTCTGTGAGCACCGGCCGGATGGACAGCCAAAACGTAACCTTTACACGAATTCAATAACACTGTGCTGTCAGGCTAGATTACACCTAACTACGAAGAACCTTTCAAAATCCTTCTTCCACTATATACATTTACATTAGAAATGTTTTAAGGGAATAAACACTTACAAAGCAGTTTGAATTGAAGGGCGCCCTCACACAGCTGAACCTAAAACAGCTGTTAGAAGCCAAACATTTATAAACACAAATGCTCAAGGTACCGAGTGAAAAAAAAAAACCCAGATCTGAAGGAAAAAGTGCAACCCACTCTGCCATAACAAAGGCAAGGAAGAGACAGAAAGGCAGACACGCTTCTGAGACGATCCTTTAGCATTCATATTAAAAACATGCACAAGTTCTGGCTCCTATAAAGTTGCTTATGGCTAGATTCAAAGTAAGAAGGGTCCTTTACTTGGAAGACCATCACATGGAACTCATTGCATAAAGGAAGAATTTGATACTATTTGTCTCCTTCTATTTTTTCCTCCCACTCAAAGAACTTTCTTCCCAGCACATGTCTTCCACCAGGCTTGGGGGCGAGAGGCGCCCCAGCCCTCCAGCCTGGCTGTGGGAACACTGCTGTCACCGGGGCCTCCAGCACTCTGCTATCTTCTTTCCAGGTGGCTGTGGAGCCACCCAGACATAGTCCCCCCCATACTTCTCTGGATAATACTGAATCCCATCTTTAAGGGTGGTAGGAGTTTTAATTAGTTACAAGATCTTAGTTAGATGGAAGAAAAAGTAGCATCTTGTCTCCACTTCTGATCAAATAAGAAACAATCAAAATGTCAGTCTGAGAGCTGATCTGATCATTTGTAAGCATATATTTGTATGACATATCAAAGTAATAACAAGGATTTTAGTTTAGTGTTTTTTAAAAAAGCAATTCCCTTCTAAGTCCATCTAATTTATATTTATTTGTTTATTTATTTATTTTGGTACTGGGGATTGAACCCAGGGGCATTCTACCTCCAAGCTATACCCCCAGCCCAATTTTTTATTCTTTATTTTGAAACAGAGTCTCACTAAGTTGTGGAGACCTCACTAAGTAGCTGAGGCTGGCCGCAAACCTATGATCCCCTTGTCTCCGCCTCCCAAGTACTGGGATTACAAGCGTGTGCCACCACTCCCAGCTTAATTTATATTTAATTCATGTTCCCAAAACAAAATTCAGATCCTACAGAAAATGTACATGGTTCACTGAAATGTTTTTACAATATTAAGATAATGTATTTATCCCATAGAATGAGCCAAAATCCATACAAGGATGGACTTCTGGGACAGCCCTGAGGCATGATACAACTCATTCAAAAGGGGCTTGCTCACTTCTTTCGAGAGGTGGCCATGTATTTCTTGCCTGAATCTTTAAAGATCTGGGGCTTGCAGATGATATGTGACCCAACCTTTGCACTGTCACCAGCTGAGAAGGGCCCACGCGGAAGGTCTCACGCAGAAGAGGTGCCTGCCCTGCCTTATCTTATTTTGTGGCAGCTTTCAGGAAACTGTTTCCAACTGCAACATTTCAGACTCTTTCCGGGGGTGGGGGGGTTATGGGCCTGTGTTAGAATTACTATACACTGTAATGTACTTTCCTCAAAGGGAAAGAAAATAGGAAAAGAAAAGAAATCACTAATTATGGCAAATTCATCACTTTCCACAAGAACCAGAAATACTTTCTTTATCGAAGTCCTTCACTATACTGACATCATAAAATGAAATGAGGGCTAAATGAGCAATGTGTGCATGTATGATGTTGACACCCTGACATATATCAAAATGTATAATTACAATGCACCAATAAATGAACATAAAGAAATGAAATGACAACCACCTTTTACCACCAGCAAAGAAACACCCTGAGATCAAAGTCCAGCACAAGGACCACTGGGACCTGGGACCTGATGCCCACAGCAGATTTTAAATTGTGTGACTTCTCTTCTTCAAACCCCTGTACTGTGTTTCTCCCCTTATTGTTTCAAACCTTCTGCAAGAGAGTTAGTACAGTCTTACATTTGTAACTCTCCTGGTATGAGTGAGTGCTCCTGCAAGTTTTCTTGTTTATTCTGGTTCTGAATGACATGATTTCATCACTCTCCAGAAAGCATTCAATGATCAAGACAACAATTTGAAAGGCCCACTGAAGCTGAGTGTGGTGGCGCACACCTGTAATCCCAGTACTTGAGAGACTGAGACAGGAGGATCTCAGGTTCAAGGCCAGCTTCAGCAACTTAACAAGGCCCTCAGCCACTTAGGGAGACCTTGTTTCAAAATAAAAAATAAAAAAGGCCAGGGGTGTAAAATGTCCCTGGGTTCAATCCCCAGTACTACTACTACTACTACTACTACTACTACTAAAAGTAATAATATTAAAATTAAATTAAAATTAAAAACCCTACTGAACTCATAAACAAAACCCCCCAAACACCTAAAGAATGAGTCTCCAAACATACAGTATGATGGAATAGTTTGGGTTGGAAGGAATCCCTTGCCAGTAAGTAAGAACCATTTGCTTCTGGTGAGAAAGCACCAGGACGAAGAATGAAATGAGGGAGAGAATAAAGGAATGTTTTGGCTTGAAACTAATCTATTTTAGCTCAATTAGAAGGCCACATTTCCAAAACTTTAAATGGGTGTTACATTTGAATGCATTCGATCAACCCTACTCTTATCCCAGGATCGAAAGAAAAATTATGCAATCATTAGAGCAAACTTCATGATGTGTAAAACTGTCTACCATAAATCTATTTCCACTTGCCCCTGTAGAAGCACCCCCACACACTCGCAGGCCCGTGTACCCTCCTCTTCCCCTAGACAGCAGTGCTTCAACTTGGTGTGCAGCAGAGCGCCTGGGGCTTGCCCACACCAGGGCAGGCTGGTTAGCGCCTTTGATACTGCCACTGTCCCAGGACCTGCTGCACTGAGACTCCCTTCTCATCCCAGGCCACTGAGCCTCCCTTCATGCGGCTCCCATCTCCAAGCGTGAAACGAGTTCACATTTCTATCATCCTAAAACACAAACAAAAGGCCCCCTGTCCTAACTGGGAATGGGCCAGCGTGTTTCCCTGTGCTTGGCACATACCCACATTCCCAAGGGTATGTTCTCCGTACACCACTGCCTCCTTCCCACTTCCTCCACCCTGCTCTGCACTCTGATGTCTGCCCTCTGCGGTGAGCTGAGCCACAGCATCCTCTGGTCCTGCAGGAACTGGCAGGCTCCAGGCCAGTGAACGCTTCTGAAGACCCGGTTTGACTTGATTTCTCTGCAATACCACACACTGCTCATCTATCCACACAGTACTCCTCCTCCCTTGAATTTTACTTTAATTTTTTGTGGTATTGGGGATTCTACCTCCAAGTGGCATTCTATCCAGTGGCATTCTACCTCCAAGCTACACCCCTAGTACTTTTTATTTTTGATTTTGAAACAGGGTCTCACTAAGTTGCTGAGGCTGGCCTTCAACATGAGATCCTCCTGTCTCAGCCTCCCAAGTACTGGGATTCCAGGGGTGTGCCACCACACCTGTCACAACAATGTTTTTTGATATAAGGTGCATTATTCCCACTTTACAAACAGGAATGCTAAGGCTTAGAAATATGCAGACACCTGGCCAAGGCACAGGATGATTTAACAGTGATGGAGATGGAGTTTGAACGTGGCCTTTATCGTTCCCTGCCCCAGCTGTTAGCACATGGAGCCTAGGAAACAAAGGCCCATGGGAGATGCAACATGGCAATTTTCAACACTTGAAGGTTTGTAACACAGAAGCAGGCAAAGATGTTGTAAAGGAGGAGTTCCCAAACCTGTCCACAGGGGTCATCATCTCTGGGGAACTTTAAAAAAGAAGTTTCCAAGATCTTGCCTCCAAATTCTGAGCTAGCTGATGTGGCAGAGGCCAGGAAACAGGATTTTTTTTTTTTTTTGGTACTAGGGATTGAACCCAGGGTTATCCTACCTCCGAGCCACACCCCCAGCCCTCCTTATTTATTTTTTATTGTGAAGCAGGGTCTCACTAAGTTTTTGAGGCTGGCCTCAAACCTGCGATCCTCCTGTCTCAGCCTCTTAAGTACTGGGAATGCAGGCGTGCACCACACACTTGACTAGGACACTGGGTTTTTATACTGCTCTTCTAGGCTGGAGACCTCACTCTATAGCTCAGGAGTAGAATGAATGCAGAGGGATTACTAGGAGGCAGGTCCGGCTTTTCATTATTAAACAAAAAGACTAAACAAACCAGACAGAACGCACACACACCCCCATCCTGACAAGCTGCCCGTGTGATGCGGCTTCCTCCAGACCAGCACGACAGGGTGGAAGGCTGTCTCTGGGCAGAGGTGTGGGCTCCATTCCTGATTCGGCCACGGTCAGCTGTGCATCCTTTATCAAGTTCTTTTCTCTCTCTGAGCCTCACTTTCATCAACTAGAAATTACCAAAGAATACTGACTGTAAAGAACCGTTGTTAAGAATTAGAGATAATTATTTCCCTTTTTGTTTCTTTTTTTGGTACTGGGTATTGAAATCAGGGGCATTGTACCTCCAAGCTACAGCCCCAGCCCTTTTAATTTTGAAACAGGGTCTCATGAAGTTGCTGAGGGTCTTGCTAAGTTGCTGAGGCTGGTCTCAAAGCTGTAATCCTCCTGTCTCAGCCTCCTGAGACTACAAGCGTACACCCAAGAAAACTGGTAAAAGAGAACTCTTCCCTAACCCTGCTCCCATCTGCTCGTGCAGTTATCTGGATCATGAATGATATTCCTGGATCTGATATGGGTTTTAAGGCTGTACTTGAAATGAAATCTGAAACACAAGCAATGAGTAGACTTGTCATTTGCATTCTGATACTAGACCACGTTCTCAAGAACTGAGCTCTCTCATGCAGCCCAGATTCCTCACTGTAATGAATTCTCTGGGTCTGGAGGAAGAGAAGGAGAAGGAGAAGGAGAAGGAGAAGGAGAAGGAGAAGGAGAAGGAGTGGCCTTTGGGATGTGAGACCCCTCCGGAGAGGGAGGAGAGTAGCCCTGCAGCAGGTTCCTCCATCTTTAGTACAGTGTGACGTGTGGTGGACTTCTGACCTACAGAACTGCAAGACGATAAATATGTGGGCTTTAAGGCCACTGAGTCCGCGATGACTTATTAAAACAGCAAAGGGAAACGTACACACCAACTTTCCATACAGGTGACTGCTAACCTCTTGGTATTTATCGCAGCCCCTTTCCAAACTGAGTTAGTGCTGGTTAAAATAACTTGTTGAGTTTACCAAACATGAAGCTTGGTAATAAAGCATGATCGTAAGCTCGGTGGAGAGATTTTTGTACTTCCGCAGGTGTTCCTGGTCTCGTTTCAGAAATGGAGAAGACCCTAGCCATAGAATGACATTTTGTGCCCTTAGTTAAGAGCAAATTTTGTTCAGTTCACACACCATTTCCCCTTATTATCCATCCACAGGCAGGACATAGTAATCGGTGGTACAGAGTGAGATCTAGAAAACAAAAGATGAAGGAACTTAAGGGCAAGAAAGATACAAAAAGGATCCAGGTAAAGCCTAACCTTAAAATAAACTAAACTCTTTTCTTCTCATATACTTTCACTGGTGCATTGTAACCACACATCACATCAAGCCTTGGTGTGATAGAAGCATGCACACATGTAGTGCCTTTGTGAATAAATAGCATGAAACACACCCTGTATCTAGAGGCTTCACACGCCCACAGAGCAAGCTGTCAGGCGTGCTAGTGCTACATGTCTGAGGTGGCTCACAGGCCTCACCATGCCCAAGAAGAAGCGCTACATTCCAGAAAGCTCACTGGGCAGAGCAGAAACAAGGAATCCAAGCACTGAAGCTACCACTACTCCATGCACTGCTTGTAGGACTTCCATGGGAACATGAAGTACCTTACCTGGCCTGGGAGCGGCGACACCTGCCCTCTACCGTGAGGTTGCTGTAGGGATTGATCACTGCTGCCAACATGCTGGGCAAATCTGCATGGATCATACAAGTGTGAGCTGTGGGGCTGGAGGCATCATGAGACTTGTAGACTTGTCTCCCCTTGCCTCTGTGTCTTTCTTCTGTGGAGCAGGCTCTGCTCGGTACCTGGCAGGGGCAGGGGGTGCATGTGGCGGTGCAGGAAGCAGACACCACCTGCTAACTATGGGATGCAGGGGTCCCACGAGGTCTAGAGGCCTGGCAGAGTAGGGGTCTGCACCCCAATAGCTGGTGGCACCACCACCTGGTGGCATGAGTTCCCCAGTAGGATGATGTGGATATACACAGGCATACACAGCTCAACTCAGAGGCCAGTGTGCAGCAAGGAAGCTTTTCAGAGCCCCCAGGCCTGCAGATGTCGGGGAAGCAGAGAGGCCCAGCCCCGAGCAGCATGGTCTTGGGGTGATCCCAGAACCCCAAGAGGGAAGACTGAGGTGTCCACCAACCAGTGGACAGTGGGATCAGAGTCAGAAACTGAGCAGCTTTGTAGAAAACAATTGAAATGTTATTTCTTGCACACTAGAGTTTTGGACTGAGATTTACATGTGTTGCAATATCTAACTTCCTCAACACCTAATACCTCTCTGGAAGTTAGGGAGGCACAGCGTAGTGAATATTAAATAAGTTTTCTGGCTTTACTTTATATATTCATAAAGTTTATACATACATAAACCTAAGATGGGCACACGTGTTGTGTGGCTCTACTGAGGAACCATTCTGAAATGACTTTCTGTGTGCTTCCAGGTGAAAACCCACTGGCCTATCACTTTAAATCTATGATATATGATTTCAACACACTGGTAAAAGCATAAAAAAAAACCCTGTTGGCCTATGGGTGACAAATTATGCAGAGACATCCACAGCTTCCCCAGACCTGAGGATCAACAGTACAGGACACCCAACCTATCGGCTGAGATTGGGCATCGCGTGTTGTGGTGAGCGGACCATCTGTCCGTAGAACAGAAGAGAATTCATGACAGGGGTTACTTTAAACACTGGGGCCTAACTACTTAAAAATGGAACAAACAGATACACTCCCTATGCCGGGCCTTTTCTACCTAGTTACTGTACTCCCTGAGCCCAGAAGCTCTGGGCACAGAGGGACGCAGCAAACAGCCCACAGACCTCTCCTTCCACATGTGAAATACAAAGTTGGGTGTCATCAAGCTGGGGTGCCTTCAGGGACAAAGCTCACAGTCCTTGGGGAAGGAGGAGGGTGCAAAAGGACCTGTCTACCAGCCTCAGGTGTCAGCTTCCCCCGGCTCCTTCTGTTGCTTTCACAAGACGCCTCTGTGCTTCGTATGAAGAGTCGGCCCTCACAGGACCTGCATCCCAGAAAGTTCTGATGTATGAACTGGCACTCAGACTACGGCAGCCCGGGCGGGGTGCCCACTACGGCATCTGTTTCTGGGGATCCTGTCTGGGCAGCGCTTCCTGCAGGCATGTAGCGGGCGCTTGGACTCTCAGGGTCTCAGCAACTGCCAGTTAATGTGCCCTTTGGTGCCAAATATGCAGAGATCCATGTACTTATTATTGATTGATTGATTGATTGATTGATTGTACTGGGGATTGAACCGAGGCATTCTACCTTTGAGCTACACCCCCAGCCCTTTTTATTTTGAAACAGGGTCTTACTAAGTTGCTGAGGCTGGCCTCCAACCTGCAATTCTCCTGTTTCAGCCTTCCAAGTACTGGGATTACAGGTATGAGTCACCATCCCCAGCTAGGAGCTCCCTTTAAAGGGAGAAGCAAAAGGTATGGGAGGAAAACCATGAGGTCTCGGGCCCTGGAGAGCCAGTATAGCTTCTGTCTCTGGCCTGCACCTCCCGGGCAGCTCCTCGGGGCCCCCTCTCCTCTGGCAGTTCCTGGGGGAGATTACTAGCAGCAACTGACTTTTGGGGACCAGCGTACCTTCACCTAATGGGGCTGTGTTTCCTCTTGGCTGTGAATCCGTCCTGGCAGGAATTGTTTTCCCAAGAAAAATGGAGACTGGGGAGGGGGGCATGCCAGACAGGATGGGGCCGTGCCGTGAGGGACTCCCCTGGTTACTCAGTTGTGCAGATGGCACAGGTAAGCAAGCCCTGTGGCCCTCGTTCATCATTCCCAACCCAGAGGCCCCTGAGAGTGCTGAGGACACAGGAGGAAGCTCGGAGGGAAGAGGGGAGGCAGAGGCTGGGGCAGGTGAGCAGAGCTGCTGGGATGGGCGGGGACCAGCCATTCCCACGGTACTTGCAAGCCCTAACCTGCCTGAGGAGATAACAGCTTTCTCTGGCAGACGCTCAGGGAGAGGTTGCACAGAAGCACCATTCTGGCAATGCACAGACAAACCAAACTCTCTGCTCCTGTCTGAAAGGTCTGGCGATGACAGAGTCTGTAGACAAGGAAATCCTCCAGGGAGAGGCTGTGCTGGCCCCAGGGCTGCCACGCCTGTGAGCAAGGGATTCCAAAAGCACAATCAGTCATAGGCTGGCTCCTCTACAGCCAGCCCACCATGTTTCCTCAAGAGAAACAGAGATGAGAATGTATCTTCCTGCTAACAGGTGACATCCACTTATCTCCCACCCATCACTGGGAAGGACACAGATCATTACCCTGGGTCAAAAGTAAATGAGACTTTTACCTTCGGAGCTCCCAGGATTTGGAGACCTGACAGCTTCTACAGAGACAAGATCCTTTTATTTATTTATTTATTTATGTATTTTTTTGTGCTACTGGGGATTGCACCCAGGGGTATTCTACCTCTAGAGCTATACCTCCAGCTCTTTTTTTTTTCTTAGTTTGAAACAGGGTCTTGCTAAGTTACAGAAGCTGGCCTGGAACCTGCTACCCTCCTGTCTCAGCCTGCCAAGTACTAGTATTACAGACCTGTGCCCGCTGAGACAAGATTCTTACTGAATAAATAATTCTAAGTCAATAACCTAACTAGGGACTCATATCTGAAGTACAGTTGAATGTCTTTAATTTTTATTCTGAATTCACTTCACTTTATTTACTAGCTAATATTTCTACTAAAAGCCTATGTGACAGCCACAGTGAGACACCACTTCCCACTCATCAGGATGGTTATAATTTTAAAAATGGGAAAAATGTTGGTGAAGATGTGGAGAAAATGGAATGTTGTATTTTGCTGGTGAGAATGTAAAATGTTGTAGCTGCCATGAAAAACAGTCTGGCAATTCCTCAGAAAGCTAAACATAGAATTATCACAAGATCCAGGAATCCCACTCTAGGTATATACCCAAAGGAACTAAAAGTAGCAGACTGAACAAATACTTGTACATCAATGTTCACAGAAGTATCATATAATTGTCATTTAATTATTTGCCCAAAAGTAGAAACAAACCAAGTGCCCAACAACAGATGAATAATAAACAAAATGTGATCTATACAAACAATGGCATCTTAAGCAGCCCTAAAAAGGAATGAACTTCTGAGACATGCTACGACATGGATGAACCTTGAAGACATTGTGCTAAGTGAGAGAAGCCAGACACAAAGGGACTAATACCGCATGATTCCATGTCTACGAGGTGCCTAGAGTAGTCAAGTTCATAGAGGCAGAAATAGAATGGTGGTTGCCAAGGGCTGGGGAGGAAGGGATGGAGGAGTACTGCTCAATGGGGTAGTGCTTCCTTGTAGGGTAATGAAAAACTTTCAGAAGTAGTGGTGATGGTTGTACAACACTGTCACCAATGACATTGAATCGTGTACTCAGAATGGGGCTGGGGATGTGGCTCAGTGGTAGAGCATGTGCTCATCAAGAAAGAGCCAGGCAGAGCTCAGTCCCTAGCTCCAAAAAAGAAAAAAGGCCGAAATGGTAAATTTTATGTTTTTATATATATTTTACCCCCCTCCACAAACACCAAACTCTAAGGGAGAAAACAATGTAGTTATTAACAGAATAAAGAGCTTACTCAACATTTTTAAATTAGTTAATTAATTTTGGTACTGGAGGTTGGATCCAGGGGCATTCTGCCTCTGAGCTACATCCCCAGCCCTATTTTATGCTTTTCTTTTGAATCAGGGTCTTGCCAAGTTGCTGAGACTGATCTCGACACGCAATTCTCTTGTCTCAGCCATCCAAGGATTGGGATTACAGGTGTGTGCCATTGTGCCTGGCTACAGTATTTTAAAATAAAAAGGAGAGAGATTATATGATAGTAGCATACTTCAAAAAGCAGAGGGCTGGCCGGGCGTGGTGGCGCACGCTTGTAATACCAGTACTTTGGGAGGCGGAGACCGGAGGATCCGGGTTTGCGGCCAGCCTCAGCTCTCTCTCTCTCTCTCCCGCCCCTCTCTACTTAGTGAGGCCCTCTGCAACTTCATGAGACCCAGTTTCAAAATAAAGTATAAAAAAATAGGGTCGGGGGTGTAGCGCGAAGGTAGAACGCCCCTGGGTTCAATCCCCAGTACTGCAAAAAAAAAAAAAAAAAAAAAGCAGAGGGCTGGGTATCAGTGCTCAAGCACTTGTCTATTGCGCACGAGGCCTGGGCTGCCCCTGCAAGAGGCACAGATAAAGACAGCAGCAACAGTGTGTGCTAACCACATATCCACAGTCTGTGCCGGGAGCTGCTTTACCTGCTGCACATGTGAGCTCATGTGATCCTCACAATAACCCTCTGGACAGGCTCTGTTATTACCCTCATTCTCTAGACCCAGAAACTAAATTTCAACCACAAAGCTGCTTGCTAGTATAAAAGACATGGGGGTGAGTCACAGAGAAAGGAGGGATGTAGACATAATCCTAGGCTAAAGCAAAAGAGAGTGGTGAAGGCTAAGGGGGCCAAGAGCACACTCTTATTGATTCAAAGTCAACATTAAATGTGGAATAAATAATTCAGGATACTACTATTTCAGAGCTATACCCCCAAGCCCTTTTTGTTTTGTTTTGTTTCAAAACAGGGTCTCACTACATTGCTGAGAGTCTTGCTACATTGCTGAGGCTGTCCTCAAAACTGCAATCCTCCTGTCTCAGCCTCCCAAATACAGGGATTACAGGCATGCCCCACAACTCCCAGGACTACCAATCTTTTAAGCTTATCCAAATCCCTTCTAGGAAAGCAAACAATAAAGGAAAGAACAGATCAAAAAACAAAAACAACAAAAACAAAAAACAAAGAGTGCTGAGCCAGGCATGGTGGTGCACACTTGTAATCCCAGTACTTGGGAGGCTAAGACAGGAGAATTGTAGGTCCAAGGCCAGCCTCAGCAAACTTAGTGAGACCCTTATCTATTTAGCAAAACCCTATTTCAAAATGAAAAATAAAAGGGGCTGGAGGTGTAGTTCAGAGGAATGTAAAAAAAAAATGCTGGATTTGGGGCTATGAGGTCTGGTTTTCAATCCCGACTTGCTGACTTATTTCTCTATTTCTTCATTTAGCAAGCATTTATTGGCCATTGCTAGACACCAGGCCATGCACTGGCTGTGCCCTTGGGTTTTGAATCCTTGCTCCTCTGCTATGAAAGGGGCACGTCCCCGACGTGCTGCAGAACTGCAGACCTCACAATAGGCAATTCCCACAGACAGTTCCTTCCTTTCCGTAGCGAGGTTCTCCATCTTGGTAGCTACTCTGCACAGAGACCTAAGTGGCCAGGAGGAGACCCAAGGTCCTCTGGAGTGCTCATTCCTCACTTCTAATAGAAGATTTTGTTTCTGGCAGCTGCTCCCTGGTCTGGCTCCAGACGATCCCCAAGAAGACCCCACATCCCATGTCCCCCCTGCAGAGCCCCGGCCTTTTCAGGACTGTGTTTGCTAGAACCAAAATCACCACTTTGGACACTTTGGAGACAGCACTGGATTCACTGTAGCACAAGCAGCAAGGTGAGGCTGGAAATTGACCTGGCCAGGTGTGAGGATAGGCTCCTGTCCAGGGGCAGGAAGAACACAGCCTTGCTGTAGGGCTCACATTGAAACGTCTTGGTCTACCACATAGGTAAGCGTGTTCTGCACTCATCAAAGAGAAAAGAGGTGCTATGGGTAGGGGAGAGAAGAGGAAAGTTATCGGAGAGAGGGTTGGTTAGGAGGTGTACTGGGAGAAGCAGACAGAAAAAGGTAAAGAGGCAAAGAAATACCAAGCGAAGGTGTGCAGACACACAGAGGAACTGGAGACATAGCCAGAGCTATGGAAGAGCCATTGCACCATGGGCTCTAGCTCACATGCCATGAGCTTTGGGTATCCCCCCAGAAAGTACCCATCCACTTCCCAAACCCCTGGTGGGGGCATCAGGTGTATCTATGCTACCACAGCGCCATCTAGTGGATTGGAGGCACTTACCATGACCTGTCCATCACTGTTTAGGACAGATGCTGTAGTCTAAGTGTTCCAGGCAGAGAATACAGGTGTTGCTGATAAGTAGGTACAAAAAAGGCTCACAGGTTTTTATGTCCTATGGGTCACCTCATCTCAGGACAAGTGGTGCAAGATGACTCTACATCCCATACTCTGAAAGGTTCCCTCCCAACCCAGGGGCATTCTACCTCTGAGCTACACCCCCAGTCCTATTTTTTATTCTTTATTTTGAAACAGGGTCTCACTTAGTTGCAGAGGGCCTCACTAAGTAGCTGAGGCTGGCTGCGAACCTGTGATCCTCCTGTCTCAGCCTCCCAAGTACTGGGATTACAAGCATGTGCCACCATGCCTGGCTCAACCCAGGGGCCTTCTAACACTGAGCTATACCCCCCATCCCCTTTAACAATTTTTTATTTTGAGACTAAATGGCCAAGGCTGGCATTGAACCTGGGATCCTCCTGCCTCAGCCTCCTAAGTACTGGGATTACCACCATACCTGTTCCTACCCCCCATTTTAATCAGCCCAGCTATTAATGAGATTTTCAGTGAAAAATATATTGCCCTTTTAAAGCTATACTCTGTGTGTGTGTGTGTGTGAGTGTGTGTGTGTGTGTGTGTGTGTGTTACTGGGGATTGAACCCAGTAGCATTCTACCTCTGAGCTACACCTCCAGCCCATTTTTAATTTTTTATTTTGAAATAGGGTCTTGCTGGGTTGCTGAGCCTCACTAAATTGCTGACCTTCAACCTGTGATCCTCCTGTCTCAGTCTCCCAAGTACTGGGACTACAGGTCTGACAGCTGGCTAAAATGCATCATTTTTTAAAGCAATATAAAACTACCTTCCTTATTTTTCTAATGATGTCTATTTTAATCATCTCTCTAAGTAACATAAAGATGTTATAAAACACTAAGATAGGTTTATTATATATAAAATATATCAACTATCTGGTCATTAAATATTAATATTCATTTTGCTCCCCGCCCCCATAGTTTCCATGAAAAGCTCTTAAGAAACCACACAGCAGTGTAAGCATCAGTGATCTGCAGTGCAGCTGATTGCACTGGACACGGGGCTCTGGCTGTACTGTGCTTGATTGTCCTGTGTCCTTGGGTATAAGTGCTGGGAGCACATGCTCTGGCTTTGACCCCGACTGGAGTTCAGCCACTACCAGGTCCTGAGCACCTCCACCCTGTCCCATTGCCATCTGCATAGCTGGAGTGGTAATACTGACCTCTTGGCTGTGGTGATGATGACATGCAGGCGGCTGCGAGGCAGCCGGTGCCCTGCAACACTCGCAAGGTGCTGAGTATATGTTAATTCTTGTTCTGCTGCCCTTTCCAGAAGATATAGGCAAAGAAATAACAATTCTCATTTTTAGGCTCTGATTTGTTTCATAAAAATGAGAAAACAAGAGAGAAGAAAAGCTTTCCAAGATATGACTCACCCCCTACCCCAGTTTTCACTCAAAAGTCAACCAGTTATAAGCACTAGGTGACAATGGAACCCAGCCAGCCCCAGTACTGGAAGGCTCATGACACGCTTGACTTTAATTCATGTGTACTGCAATCCTGTGGGTTAAAGGGCTATGGAAGTTGGTCTGTTTTTTCCTATACTTCAAAGGAAGCAGTTTAATGGCCATGAATTACATCTCCCAATTCCACTGTAACTGTGAAGCAGGACTGCTGTGGTATGATTTCCATCATGGCTCCTTTGCCAAAGGAACTTCAAGAAAGGAATTTAAACAAAAGAACCTTTCCAGGCTTTCCTCCGGCTTCCTCCTGCAGGCCCAGAGAATAGATGTGCACACAGAGGGTTATGTAGGGTTGGAGCCAGGTGCCAGGAGAGGGTGGTCCAGAGGGTTCAGTCGGGGTGGGGGAACGCAGAAAATGAGGAGCAAATAAACACTGTTCTCTGGGGATACCCATGTGACACAGACTCTACCAGAAATAAAAGAATGGGGGCAAAGACTTAACATTTTTTAAGGGGGAAGAGTTATATTAAGAATGTTAATTAAAGCTGAGCATGGTGGCATGCACGTGTAATCCCAGAACTTGGGAAGCTGAGACAGGAGGATTTCAGGTTTGAGGACAGCCTTGGCAACTTAGCAAGACCCTCAGAAACTTAGTGAGACCCTGTTTCAAAATTAAAAAGAGCTGGAGTTGTAGCTCAGAGATAGAATGTCCCTGAGTTCAAACCCCAGTACCAAATAATATTAATAATAAATAAATAAATACAAATAAAATATGAGGGTGTAGCTAAAAGGTAGAACATCCCTGGGTTCAATCCCCAGTACCACACACACAAGATTATATATATATATATATATATATATATATATATATATACATTCCATCCCCAGTAACACACACACACACATACATACACACACACGTATATATACACACAAATATGTATATATACATATATGTATATATATGTTGAAGGGGGGAAAGTTACATTAAGAATGTTAATTAAAGCCAGGAGTTGTGGTGCATGCCTATAATCCCAGAATTTGGGAGGCTAAGACAAAAGGATTGTAGGTGTGAGTCTAGCCTCAGCAACTTAGCCAGACCTTGTTTCAAAATAAAAAAATAAAAGGGCTGGGGGTGTAGCTCAGAGGCAGAATATCCCTGGGTTCAGTTCCCAGCACCACACACACACACACACACACACACACACACAGAATGTTACCATTGAAAAGCAGATGAATGGCTTTGTCGACTCAGCAGCTCTGACTGAAGGCTTGGCACAATGGGCACAACAAAAATTTCAGGCACAAAGAAAAACCACCTATTGATCCTCATGTTCCTGGGGCTGTGTCCTTAGCTTCTGACCTGACTGTAAAGAACCCACCTCAATAACTGAGGCCAGTTTCTCTGTCTCCTTTAGGTCAGTTAGGATGACACTCTCCATCCTTAGCCAGGCAGGGACAACGACCCCTTGCCAGCTCGTAGTTATAGAAGATGGAACTTTGACCTTCACCAACCCTCAAGATTAAGGAATCCAAGTCTCAGAGGGGGAAATGAGGCAGGATAGGAGAAAAAAATAAGTAGAAAGGAGACAAACTGGGAAGGAAGGGGAAACTATAGTTTTAAAATCTAGAAACTCCATGATAATCCTTATCTTTACCCTACAAGGTCTGTTCTTTCTTAGGCAAAAATCCTCAAAAAGCCCACACTTTTAATCCTAATGATCCACCTAGAATTCCTGAAATGTTTGGTAAACAAAGGATCTCTAAAAAAATGTCTGACCTTTGGTCAAGCCCAAACACCACCCAGCACCCACCAATGGGATGTCAGGAACCTGAGGATTCTAAAAAAAGACCAAGACCTCCATCCATCCCTACCAGCCCCCTCACGGGGGTCTCCTATAAAAAATGAAATATAAGCCGGGCATGGTGGTGCATGCTTGTAATCCTAGCACTTGGGAGGCTGAGACTGGAGGATCGCAGGTTCAAGGACAGCCTCAGCAATTTAGTGAGGCTCTCAACAACCTAGTGAGACCCTGTTTCCAAATAAGAAATAAAATCGGTCTGGGGATGTAGCTCGGAGGTAAATGCCTCTGGGTTCAATTCCCAGTACCACACGCACACACAAAAAAAATCTAAAGACTCCAAAGTTGCTTTCTCCCTCTTAAGATGGCCCTCATTCTCCCTTGAGTGTGTATTTCCTACTTTCCTAAATAAACTTCTGTCTTTGGAGAGAGAGAGAGAGAGAGAGAGAGAGAGAGAAAGAGAGAGAGAGAATGGTGCTTCACAAATGTAAGCTATTTCTCTCTTTTTGCCATTTCTCAATTAGCATGATACAACAAGCCTAAAATATTCCCATTGCCCTGAGAGTCAGTAACTAAAGCATAATGCAGTCTTTCTTGTAGTACAAAGCAAAGCACGCAGTGGAGGGAGTCATACATGGTGGAGCAAGCGCTTCACCTGGACCAGGATTTGATTTTCAATTCTGGTTTCTCAGCTAAGCAGCTGTCCGGCTTTAGCCTACTTCCCTGAACACTGTTTTACACATAAAAAATGGGGACAGTCACCTAAAGTGAGATGATGTGAGCACTGTAGAGGTGTGGGGAAACAGGAACTCTTACACACTTTTGATGGGACAGCAAAGAAGTACAGCCACTATGGAGATCAATATTGAGGTTCCTCAAAAACTAGGAATGGAGCTGGGTGTGGTGGTGCACGCTTGTAATCCCAGTACTTGCAAGGCTGAGACCAGAGGATCCGGGTTCATGGCCAGCCTCAGCTACTTAGTGAGGCCCTCCACAACTTAGTGAGACCCTGTTTCAAAATAAAGAATAAAAAAAGGGGGCTGGGGGTATAGCTCAGAGGTAGAATTCCCCTGGGTTCAAGCCCCAGTACTGCAAAAAAAAACAAACAAACAAACAAACAAACAAAAAAAAACCACACACACACACAGGCAAAAAGTGCCAAATACTGACTTGGCTCCCATAACAAAACACCCATGGCGCATGCCTGCAATCCCAGTACTTGGGAGGCTGAGAAAGGAGGATCACAGGTATGAGTCTAGCCTCAACAATTCAAAATTAAAAAAATAAAATAGGGCTGGGGTGGAGCTCAGAGGTAGAATGCCCCCTGGGTTCTATCTCACACACACATACACACACACACACACAGAACTATACACACACACACATCAGGCAATTTGTACTCGGAAATGAGAAAAGCATTAGACAACATTAGAAAAGAACAGCATTTTCTAACAGCATTAGAAATGCACCAGGTCGAAATATTAAAAATTACAGTAGTACATCAGTTAACAAGCAATTCTTATGTACAAGGGGGTGATTTTATGTGTGTGTGTGTGTGTGTGTGTGTGTATGTAGAACAAGAAAAGAAAGAAAACCAAAGACTAAGCCAGTCCCTGGCATCCGAGCTCAGGACACACTGATGATGCTACAGGAAGATGGCTGTCCAGGACGTCCATGTCCCAGAGCCATCAGGGGTATCCTACACGGTGTGACAAAAGGCTCCCTTCCCTTCTCTTAGCCTCTCCTTACCTGGAAGCAGGGCAAAAGAGGAAGGGCAGCCTAGTCAAAGTTCCTAAACCTCTGTGCTCTGCATTCCAAGAGGCCTGGGAGGACCAGTGCCCCCCACACACACAGGCTGGCAGCCTGGGGTGGGAATACATCAGACCCCGTGTGCATCTGCTGTCTAAGGGCTCTTTATACATCCTGTAGCTCCATAAATAAGAAATAAAGGCAGTGTCGCTGGAGCCCAAGCCTGGCTCAGCCTGAGTTTCTGGGAAGGAGGCTGTGCTCTCCCCCTCCCGAGCCATTAACACTAGCTTGTGAGTTGAGTCGACTGGGATCCTGGTGGTGGAAGGGCAGTGAGACGCCATCACTATTTTTCAGAAACTGAAAGGTAAATCCTAGGGGCCCTGGCAACCACGGTGCTCTGGGAGAGGCTGCACTCTGCGGTCTCCTTCCTTTCTCAAGCAAGGGAGGAGGAAGCAGGGGAAGGCCGCCGGAGAAACCCGGCAGGGTGTGCGAACAGGGTCTGTGCTGGCAGCGTCCTGGTTTTGCGTTTTTATGAATGCCAAAGTCATTTGTTTTAAAAAATAAGAGCCTCTGCTTTGCCCTCAGGATCCCTGTCGAGACAGAAAACCGCAGGATTAACTCTGTTTAGGCCTGCAGAGCGTGAGCAAATCCTCCAAGACACCTTCCTCCCAAGGGAGAACTGGAGTGTGAGGGTGACGACTCAGCCCTTGGAGATACAGGCTCCAGCTTAAGCACTGGCCAGGCTGTAGTGTGAGGTGGGGTAAATCATTTAGTCTCAGTTTAATCCCCTTGGCCAAAAAACAAGGAGTACGGGGTCACTGTGAAAGGGCCGGCCTCCACACAGCCATCCGCAGTACATGTAACTATTTATGACTTAAGTGGCCAAACTAACAAAGTCTACAGCAGCAAGCGACCCTGGACAAGGATGTAGACCATGAGCCAAGTGCTTTAACACAGTATCCTTCGCGATCTCATGATGCTTTGGGTACCAGTACTGAGTTATAGATACTCTACGGATACTTGTAGTAGGGGAAACACTAACATGCTGTACGGATACTTGCAATAGGGGAAACACTAACATATTCTACGGATACTTGTAGTAGGGGAAACACTAACATGCTCTACGGATACTTGTAATAGGGGAAACACTAACATACTCTACAGATACTTGTAATAGGGGAAACACTAACATACTCTAGAGATACTTGTAGTAGGGGAAACACTAACATGCTCTACGGATACTTGTAATAGGGGAAATACTAACATACTCTACAGATACTTGTAATAGGGGAAACACTAACATACTCTAGGGATACTTGTAGTAGGGGAAACACTAACATGCTCTACAGATACTTGTAATAGGGGAAACACTAACATACTCTATGGATACTTGTAGTAGGGGAAACACTAACATACTCTACGGATACTTGTAGTAGGGGAAACACTAACATACTCTACTGATACTTGTAGTAGGGGAAACACTAACATGCTCTACGGATACTTGTAGTAGGGGGAAACACTAACAAGCTCTACGGATACTTGTAGTAGGGGAAACACTAACATACTCTACGGATACTTGTAGTAGAGGAAACACTAACAAGCTCTACAGATACTTGTAGTAGGGGAAACACTAACATGCTCTATGGATACTTGTAGTAGGGGAAACACTAACATATAGAAAGTTTAGATGGTTTGTCTAGGTTATTTTGATGCAGAATGGCCTGAAATGAGAGGTCTTAATTAAAGTGTCCTTTCCAGCCGGGCGTGGTGGTGCACGCTTGTAATCCTAGTACTTGGGAGGCAGAGACCAGAGGATCCAGGTTCGCGGCCAGCCTCAGTTACTTAGTGAGGCCCTCTGCAACTTCGTGAGACCCGGTTTCAAAATAAAGTATAAAATAACAGGGCCGGGGGTGTAGCTCGGAGGTAGAACGCCCCTGGGTTCAATCCCTGGTACCGCAAAAATAAATAAATAAATAAATAAATAAAGTGTCCTTTCCATTCCTGGGAGGATCCCACAATCTTAACTTTAATCCATTCTCATCTAAATCAAGAGATTTCACATTTTGGAGAAAGTCATGAAAATATTTCTGAGTATGTATTTGTGTGTGTGTATGTATATGTGTGAGTAGTACTAGAGATTAAACCCAGGGGTATTCTACCTCTGAGCTACACCCCCAGCTCTTTTTATGTTTTTATTTTGAAACAGGGTCTTGCTAAGTTGCTAAGAATCTTGCTAAGTTGCTGAGGCTGGCCTTGAATCTGTGATTCTCCTGTCTCAATCTTCCAAGTACTGGGATGACAGGCATAAGCCACCACAACAGGCTATGAATCTGTATTTTTAACTGGAACCTTGGTTACTCTGTAACATTTCAGTATATACACACAAACACCTATACACATGAGAAGGTAATAAAGCAAAAAAAGAAAAACAATAATACTTTTTTATATTTATAATACAGTGGAAAGAAATTAAGGTTAAGTTAGACCACCTACTTCTAATTCAGAAGGCAGCAAGAGTCCTAAGGCAAGTCTCAGCCTCTCTGGTCAAATCTCAGAATTCTCATTATTTAAAAAAAAGAGAGAAGCCAGGTGTGGTGGTACACGCTTGTAATCCCAGTACTTGGGAGGCTGAGACAGGAGGACTGCAGGTTCGCAGCCAGCCTCAGCTACTTAGTGAGAGCATTGTGGAGCCTGAGATATTGAGGGGGGAGTCAGTAACCTAGTGAGACTCTCAGCAACCTAGTGAGACCCTGTCTCAAAAAAAAAAAACCCAGAAAATAAAAAGGGTTAGGGGTGTAGGTTGGTGGTTGAATGCCCCTGGGTTCAATCCCCAGTACCACAAATAAATAAATAAAAATAAAAAGCTGGGTATGGTGGCGCATGTTTATAATCCCAGTACTTGGGAGGCTGAGACCAGAGGATCCGGGTTCACGGCCAGCCTCAGCTACTTAGTGAGACCCTCCGCAACTTAGTGAGACTCTGTTTCAAAATAAAGAATAAAAAATAGGGCTGGGGGTGTAGCTTGGAGGTAGAATGCCCCTGGGTTCAATCCCCGGTACCACCAAAAACCAAGCTATCTTGGTAATTATGCTCACTAATAAGAACTTAAAATATAATAAAAAATAACAGTGGAAATGATGTGTGTGGGTGTTATAAAAACTTTCACTCTTGGTTGAAATTTCTTTCTTTCTTTTTTTGTTTTTTTGTGGTACCAGGGATTGAACCTCCAAACTACACCCCCAGCCCTATTTTTTGTTCTTTATTTTGAAACAGGGTCTCACTAAGTTGCAGAGGGCCTCACTAAGTAGCTGAGGCTGGCTGCAAACCCGGATCCTCCGGTCTCAGCTTCCCAAGTACTGGGATTACAAGCATGCACCACCACGCCTGGCTCTTGGTCGAAATTTCTGATGAGAACCAGAATATTTCTTTTCTATCTACTGGGGGAACCAACTTGACTGAGTCAAAAAATGGACTTCTAAACACTGGCCTCTGCTTTTGTTTTCTCCTTCTGTTCGGCAGTCTCACTAGCACATTTCATGCCAGAAGCATCCGCACACAGAGACTGCCTGAGCTCCAGCGCGGGGCACGCACCAGCAAGAGCCACACCCGGCTCTGGGCCCCAGGAAGAAAGGTCGGCTAATGCAAGCAGACAGACCAATGTGTCCCCAAGAGCCCCAGGATGCCAGGAAGAGCGTCTACACATAATCCAATAACTCTCTCTTTTCTTCATTTCCTATTACTTTGGTTTACTTAAAACTAAGTGCTTGCAGGAGAAATCTGAGTGCATTTTTGGCAAGGACTTACTGAATTATCTTTGCCTTTTCATTGCATGACTAGTGTGATGGAGAAAATCCAAATAGCAAAGAGAAGGGGAGAGAGGGAGAGAAAAGTTTGTTTCTCATCTTATATTATTTCTTGGATTAAAAAAATCCAATCCATGCTTAAGGTTTAGAGGTCTAAAGTAATTGTTCCAAGGTGTAGCTGTCAGGCGGCACCAGATGTTAAACACAGTATGTTCTTGATGGACAAACCATTTAGAATTCATGTGCTGAAGATTTAAATAGCAGGCTGAGCAGAGCTGGGGTGCTGGTGTTTCCCCAAGGAAAGTTGCATTTATCTGTGGGTCTCCTGTGAGCACTTCAGAGAGTTTCTTTCCTGAGAAGGACAGGTAACATGCATCTGTAGATTGTCTCCCAAAGGGTCATGTGCTTGAAGCCTGGTCCCCAGTGTCCGAGAGCTGAAAGGTGGAGGGACCTTTGTGAGGCACAGCCCAGTGGAGGGGGCTATGCCACAACTCACTGGGTTAGCGCTAGTCTCCAGTGGGTCAGGTCTGGCGGGAGTGGATTAGTCCCCTGAGAGCCCACCGGCTGATAAAAGAGCCAGCTTAGCCCCGGCTGCTATCTCTTGCTTCCTCTCTCCCCAGGTGCTCCACCGTGTCCTATCAGCCACCTGACTTTGGGCTTTCAACTTCCAGATGTGTGGGAAAAAATAAACTTCTTTACTTTATCAAGTATCCAGACTCGGGTACTTTGTTACAGCAATAGAAAAAGGACTAAGGCACATGCTCCCAGAATCATGAGGCTGGAAGAGAGCTGGAGAGGCCATCTTGTCACCACCTGGCCACACATGTGTCTCAGGGAGAGCAGAGTCTAGTGCCATGTTTGGAGCAGAAACCTGCATTTTAAATAATATCAAAAATTTAGAGATCTAGTAGTATATTTTAACAACATAAATCCACAGCTACTTTCACATAATTACAGGTAGAAGGAACCTCAAAATCTTCTGATCTGATCTGAATTCCCCATTTCAAAATGGGGAAACCGAGCTGAAGAACTTGCTAAAGATTGTGAATCACCCCTCAAATGTCTTCTCCTCCATCTACAGCTTCACACTGGCTCCACATTTTCTTTTACTATTCTGCCAGAGCTTTTACTTTCTTGAATTTACAAATGTCAGTATCAAAATCATCAGATGGTATCAATCCCCAATAAGGTAACTTGAAGTTCACTAGTAGTGGTTGAGCATGGTCAGAAGTGAGCTGCAGGCTTGGCCTAGGTGCATGTGAAATTTAGAAAGGAAGGGAAGGAAGAGGGAGAATTCAGAAGACCACGCAGGCCTCTTCCCATGCTGTGGGTGGGAATTCCTGCTCCCTGAGGCCCCAGCGTAAGCCCTCTAGAAGTTAGAATGCCGAGAAATATCTAAAATACAGCAGCCGCTTCAGAGCCTGGACTCCCACGAGCTCTGCCTTTTCCTGGTCTTGTGTTGCCTTCTGACCCAGCTACCTGGTTTTCAACAGAGTTCTTTACCTCTGTGAAAGCCACCAGATTGTACCATGGTGATTCAGAGGGAACTCCATCACTAATTACCATCCGGGGCATTGGTGTCTAGCAATCGAAGTGGCTTCATAGCTCGCACAACTCTGAAACCTGCATGCTCACACACGAGCCATCAGAAACTCCCTCTCCTGCTAAGCTCACATTCGTTTCACTACACAAACTTTACACCAGCTCTTAACACCCCCAAGAGCCATCCTTTCTCCCCACAGAAGGACTGAACTCCCAGTAAGGTAGCATTCCCCCACGCCCGAATGAGCCCAAGTACCGACAGCAGTCTCAGCAGCAGCTACTGGCTCTCAACAGCATTACCAGCTGACAGTGCCTGGCTGAATGACAGCGGCAGCCATGAGTACCAGTCCCAAACACTTGCCTCCTTTTTCATCGGTCATTAGCAGCTATAGGGGAGAGGTTTCTCTTTTGTTTTGTTTTCTTGAGGAAAAGGCGCACACAAGGAGTGCCCTAAGCGCATTCTATATAAGAAAGGTTGAAACCCACACAGGATGTCGACAAGGACCCAACGTCTGTCTTTAATAGATTATCTTCCTGCATGCTATGAAAACCCGCATCTGGTAGCCCATGTGAGAGCAAATGTATGAAATTATACAAGGGAGTTGGTAGCTGGATACAGTGGCACATACCTGAAATCCCAGTACTCGGGAGGCTGAGACAGGAGGATCACAAGTTCTCGGCCAACAAGTTCTAGGCAACTTAGTGAGATCCTGTTTCAAAATAAACATAAAGGCTGTGGGTGTGGCGCCATGGTAGAACACCCCTGGGTTCAATCCCCAGTACAAACAACAACAACAAAAAGAGTTGCCAGAAGAAACACCTGCGCCTAATACTGGCTCCTCTGTGCAAGAGAACTTGCAGCAATTCTCTGGTTTCAACAACAGGTGGCACTGTCATTCTCACACTCCCTGGCAGAACCCCTCTGCAGTTTGTGATTTCACCTTCCGGGAGGTATTGACGGCTTTGGTAATCACCTGTCAGTAGGTGTACATACGTTGCTCCGTGAAAAATGCAAATGCAG